>OZ026615.1:34993854-35041354 GCA_964020975.1 Hermodice carunculata | reverse complement strand
TAGAAATTCATTTAATAAAAATAGGCTAATACTTCTGAATAAATGTACTGCCAACATTCACAAAAACCAAAAAAAAACCCTAAAAATGTAGGGTCGGTTATGGCATGTGTCTAGATACATGCTTTTGTACAGGTTACACGGATCCGTGACGTGTCAAAGGTTCAAAATTATGTATGAAAAAAGAAATCGCTTGCCAGTTATTTCAAAATTTAGCCTTATGAGTTTGTTCCATGGATTTCTTTACAGGCCTATACAGCAAAAATCATAATAGTGCGTGTTGATGAATAAATATTGTAAATTATTATACTCAAAGGCCAAATAACCACAAAATACTAGCTAAATTGAATAGGAAATATTAATATGTCTGTTGAGTATATTTCGGGCAGCAAAGCAAACAAACTTTCAAATTGATTAATTTATTTCAGACCAAGAGACTGTTCAGGTTATGGAGAATTTTGAAGCTAAAAGAGGTCTCAAAGGAGTCATTGGTGCGATAGATGGGGCACATATTTCGATATCAGCACCGAATGATAATGCTGCCGACTATGTCATTCCTTTCTGCTCCAAATTACATGCGACACTGAATTGAAGATAACAGGTGATGGAAGCGTGCTAAAAGGGATTTCACTTTAAGAGAGTAGAGTTATGGTCGGTCATAATCACCTTAAAAGTAAAATTGGCCCAATCTGGCAGGACTCTCAGTTGCGTTTAAACCCATTCCATGCGAAGTTTATGCAGACCTTACTGTGTTGATATATTTTACTGTGGCATGGAGTAGTCGGTTATAATCAGCTTAAAATTGTAGCCTAATCTTGCGGAACTCTTGGTAAGGATTTTACTCATTTGATGCGAAGTTTGTGCAGGGACTCTCGGCCGGGTTTTGACTCATTTCATGCGAAGTTTATGCAGACCTTAATGTTTTAATATATTTGCATCTGCCATTGCTCGAAGATTGTCCCACCAATACTTGAGCGTAGTTTACCAGGCAATGCAAAAATAAATGGTCATGTTTAAAATATTTGTGACACGTCACAGAAGTATGAAAGATCTGAATTAAAATATTAACAATATTTAATACATGCTTGCAGTATCAAGTTCATTTTTCCAGCTATTTTGGTTTCATGATACGATACTGTGATCAACACGCCATGTAATTATTATAAGATCTAGCAAAGAGTCTATTTGGGAGGAGTATGAACTCCCTGAGGGTAAGTAGACGTCTGCGTAAGTACAAACAAGGTGTGAAGGCAATTATGTCATGGTGATACTGTTGTTTGCCTGCTAAGGCAGACTCGGTTATGCTATCGTTACTGTGGGCGCTGAGCGCAATAGCCTGTTAAGGAAGCAAAACTGTTATATTCTACGCTCACATGAAATCTTGCGTATCGCGGTGCAGCTGTGTGACGTTACTTGCGAATCACGGGGAAATTAAATCATAACTATATTTTTCCCGAAACATAATTTGAATTAGGTCGCTATAAACGAAACAAAGGCTCTATTTTTCAGACTTTTTTTTAATAACTGCATTGTTTTACCAGTAACAATTGCAATAAAAACATCTTTCTGATAAGTCCACCTCAAAATAACATGATAAGCCAAAAAAAGGTCTCTCATAGGACTTTCAAAAAAAGAAAAAGAAATTAAAAAGAAAGAAAAGAAAATCAGATTGAGCTTTGCCTTGCACCATATAATTTAAACATGGGATATGTATTAATTTGCTCGGCCCTACTGTCAGTTTTTTAAACTGGTCGACACTGCCGCCGTGCCAGTATCAACAGTAGCAGCTTTTGCGTCCTAGTCCGTTCTGATCCCATTATCATTGTGATAAGGCTAAGTGACAAGTGGTCTTTGATGTATGCGTGGTTATTTTAGTCATTGGCCACTCAAGCGAGTCTGAGCTGACTTTCTCCCTACGGCTGTTGACACTGGACGCCCTCTGCCTGACACTACAATAGTGTATCTGCGTGAAATGCATGAGTGAACATGATGAACAATAGAAACTCCTGCAAACTTTGATAAATTTGAATAAAATGAATATTCCACCATTGACTGAGCATTTCAGAATTTAAGTATGTAAAGCACTAAGTGTGACTGATTTTTTTTCAACACTTTTTCATACAAAGTGTATCCCTGGTTTTTGCGGGATGTTTTGGGGGGAAATGTACGTCTTCTAAGTGTATTTCTTTATAAAATATCGGCACCCTTGCCAGGCATCAGGCAAGACCACTGGGGCGTGACTTGTGCATTCAGTTTTATACAGGCCAATTAAGCCATTGTTCTTGTCTACTCGCACATGGGTTTGAAAGTTTGAAAGTTTATTATTGTCACAGAACAAAATAATACAAAATAGATGTACAATAACTGTTGATTATACATTCAGATAATATACCATGACAATGAGGGCGAGAATCATAGATTATATGCCCTCTCATATATCACCGCTTACGTATATTTTCTTAGTGCAGAACAATGGTGCAAAGACTAAATATAATAAAGGGTTGCATTCACCATGTAACGTATCCAGCATGATCATTATACAAACTAGCTGTGAATGGATCAGCATGTTTCATAGTAATGAAGGTTTATTCCTTCATTACACAGTAGCTCAATTAACAGCTTCGGATGAGGGGTACGTTGCACTTGTCTGTGTGATAAAAAACACAGTGCAGACTGCCTGGCGCTAATCAGTTATCTGATTATAAATATGTTCCAAGCAATTTAGCTTGCTTAGGGGGCCCACCTGTATTTTAACAGTATGCAGCTACAATGTGTGTGATAGATTTCACTTAAAGTTTTATTTTGTAATGAATTTAATTTTAAATAAAATATGCAAGACAGTCCAGTGAAAGTTGAGCAAGTCTATTAAAGGAAATGTGTGATTCATAACTGTGAAACAAACGAAACCTCTGTGAAACCCTATCAGATCTATTGACTTGCCAGCAACGCAAGCTGCAACTCAGCAAGCTGTATAGGCAAGCTGTCTAATGCACACACAGCTAATAAGCAGTATGCACACAATTTCCCACCACAAACCAGGGGTTTGATGACCATCTTAATGCTGAGGGATTACATGGAATGAGGCAATGCATTTGCAATTTTTAGGTTTCAAAGTGGATATGGACTCCATCAAAACAACAAGGAGGGTCCAGGGAGGGCAATGAATCCCTCAGCATTAAGATCGTCTGATGGAATCCCAGACAACCTTCAGCTTCCAGGTAAGGCTCGTTTAACCTAAATATTTCACTGGACCATCCATGCGGAGGGTTACGTGAGACTTAAGAGTGATGTAGTCCATGACAAAATCAAAATGGAAGGAGAACTAGTAAGGGAAAGTTGTCTATATATTTATAGAAACAAAACTTTATTTTGGAACATGTAAAGAATTTTCGAAATTCGAAGGCCTCCAGTCTCAGCATGTTGTGTAGTGGATGTACTAGTGCACGATTGTGAGGTAAAAACAGGACATGCCTGCCCTTTGGTAGAATTTTTTGGTTGTGTCACCAGTACTTGTAGTATCTTTGGGAACCACGCTTGTGTGGTCCATATTGGAGCAATTAGCAACATCTCTGCTCTGTCCTGTTCCACTTTCTGTTGAACTTGGTTCATGATACTGAAAGTTGGAAAAGCATAACTGTAAACATTAGACCAGTCCAGGTTGAATCTGATATAACCTCTGATGACAGGCAGCTATGTACAAACACAAAACATGCAACATTTCACTAAATACGACAGTCAAATTGGCACTGGTACCGGGCTAGTGAGTGCAGGCTGCTGGGCAGTGGGAGCCTAGTCCAGCATGCCATCAAGTCCATGACTGTACACCGTTTTATTGACAGTACCAACCTAAATTTGGAAATGAAATGAATATGCATAACTTTTTAAACATCAGGAATATAATTAAATGATGAAGATCAAAAATATACAAAAATATCTTTCTTTCTTTCTTTTTCTTTCTTTCTTTCGTCTTTTCATTCTTTCTTTCTTTCAACCTGATTCGGTGATTTTGCAACCCTCTTGCACAGTATACACACTGTGATTTCACAAGAAAATTCTTTTCCTTTTACCTTCCTACTGCAACATCATGGTCATTGCGCCCTACATAATCGCCACATAACGTTGACGTATATTGAGGAATGATACAACGTGTAACTTAAGACATGTTTTCTTAGGATAACCTCATTTGTATCCAAATTTTTGACACCCTTTAAGTTGCCAACTCATTGAATAGGTTTCCTTGAAAGGCTTTGGATGCACTTTGTCCAAAATTAAGCACACCAGGCAACTTTACTGACCAAACTGCCTATTTCCCAATGGAAATATTGGGTTTTAGGCTCGAAGAATAGTCTTTTTATGAAGAATGTGACTTGAGGATTATTTTAGTGATTTAGATTCATAACCCTGATTATCATTATGAGAAAAGTTGGAACTTCAAAATGCATGTTTAATTGATTTAGATTCAGAAGTGTTATTATCATTATGACGGAAGCCACACATTCGTAATGCACGTCAAGGACAAACTTTGATGTAAATTATGACCTTGAAGTCACAGGTAGCTGCTGACCCCCTTCTCATGAACCAACCCTCTTGCTAAATATCATGACTGATGATTGTCAACATTTTCCAAGTGCGGTGATATTTGGCATTATGTTATAATCCAAGTACCAAAATGCTTGTAAATAAATTGCTCTGCACCAGAATTTGAAAAACGAGTAACTTTGCACATAAAAATTCCTGTGCATGAGCTCTGCTATGAGATTAATCATACATTATACATTGACACTGAAAATTACAAAACCACTTGCCTGAACTAACCAGCAACATGCATGTTGCCATTGTACTTAAGTCAGCAAGGCTTGGCATTAGTTTTATTCCACAGCATTTTTTGGTATAATTTGGAACAAATTATGGGTTAATATTTATTTATTTATTTATTTAAATCCAACTTGCACCTTGTTGTTAAAAATAAAATGGGTGCAAGAGAACATTTTTCATTTTAACCGTTAAAGTGCTAATCACAGCAATAGTCATTTGCTCATTACTGTTAAACATGTTATGGTTAAAAGATTTAAATTCTTCATGAAGATACATTTCATTCAAATACCAGCAAACCTAGTCTCAAGCAAAAAGTAGTCAAAGTCACAGGTTTACCAGGGATACTTTGCATGCCAAGTGCCCCAAGGAAAGCTACTGACTCAGTCTTAAATCTGTCACTTTGCAATTTGGTATGTGGTGCTTGTGTCTGAATCGCTCTTGTTGCCTGATCAGTGTTGGTAATCTACCACTGTAGATCTGTTTTGGCTGATCTTGCTCATTTTCATTATCTAAATGTTGGTCGAACCAGTACATTCAGTGTGCAAACTATGAACACTGTCTGGTGCTATTCTGTGGAATGGTAGTGACTGCAGTAAGTGAGAGTGCCAACCTCTGTGCTACATGGACTAGGGTATAGAGCTTGCTTGCAGGTATTGTGTTCAGGCCAAACTAGCTACTCCGTCTACTGCAGAGCTAGATGGTAGATAGGTTCTTGGTACAGAGCTGTAGCAGATGCCAGTATAACCTAGTTATAGATCTGAACCGATGCCAGATATTTCACTATTGTATTTTGTATATGAAATGACATGATTATTGTATTATATATGTCATTATTGGTGTATTTTGTATGTGACATATAGGTCAATATTGATCTCTATTTGTCAATAAAATTATTATAATTATTATTATTAGTGGTAGAAAATAATACACAAATGGTGAATTATCACAGTGACATTTTATTACAGCACCAATGAATGTATCACCCCTTTGTCTGGTTGGAACATTTATGTGTAAATGTTATTTGTTAAATTTCATATAATTCTGCACTTTTTTCAGCTGAAATTTCAGTATTCCAGGATCCCTCGGCCAGCCGTGGCACAATTTGTAAAACATTGTACCGTGTGCCAAGAGAAGGCTTCACAAACAAGTAGCGCACCTCCTAGGGCTATTGTCCAACAAGGATTCTGGTCTTTAGCAGAGGTATGTACTGACTGACTAAGTGTCTGTCTTATAGACCAATGTAGCAGTTAACGTTACACGGGACATTTGAAGGATATCATTATAACTGATTATCCTAATATTTTTTTTAAATATGGATCTTCATATCTGTTGACATACTGAAGTTTGCAAGAAATCATTGCTATGGGTGTTTTAAAGTCTCGCGTTGATGAGTTGTAAGTGTAATTTTTGTAATTGCTGACTGCTCAAGTGCTCAGTCTTGCATCTACAGTGGTACCTGCTGTATGCGACCACTGCAGTGAGCAGCAGCATTGTTTTTTTCTTTTTTTTTTGTGGTCACAGCATATGTCTAATTTTGCAACCAAAACAGATATAAAATTATATAGATCACGAATACCTGAGAAAATCGTATAAAACTCATGAAATAACTGTAATGTCGAACAGTAACTGCAAACCACTGATCTTTCCAGGTATGTCCACCTCTGGAAGGGCGAATTTTTATAGACCCAGGCCTACTTAGCCTGTTCTGTTAGTGCATAATGAGCATGTGGTGCTTATGAATGTGTCTTCCCTGTTCAAGTGTACCCATCGACATACAAAATATAACATATTATATGCATACCAATTCGGGTTCAAACAAATCTTTTACTTGCCAAACCTTTTTAAGTACTTTTTATGATATGCATATCTATACTGCAAATTGATCTGCCAATAACTGCATTTGGAGAACCAATCCTGATTTTGATAATATATATATATATTTAAGATACGGCAAATTTAGCAATAACTATATAGCCATAGGACTCGTTTTGCTTAAATATTTCTTGATTTCAGGTGGATCTTATTGACATGTCACAGAAGACAGTAGACGGGTACAATTATATACTCCACTTGGTGGACCACTTTTCCAAGTTTCATGTCCTGTTATCTCTTCAGAGGAAAACAAATGTAGAGGTAAATAAAGTATTGGAGACGGCATTCTCGTTTTTGGGAGTGCCAAAGGTTGTCCAAAGCGATAACGGTCGTGAATTTAGTAAAATGGAAGAGGTGATCAAGAAATTTCCTGGATGGACCTGCGAGATACGCCACAGTAGGCCACGCCACCCACAAACAAATAGGCTAGTTGAAAAGGCAAACCACATGCTTATCACAAAGCTGGCTGCGCTGGAGGCAGACGGTGGCTCAAGCTTCAAATGGTACGAGCATCTTCCAAGACTGCAGTGTAAGTATATTTGTAAAGGTCAGCTAACTTGTCAGTTTTCAAAGCTTACAGATGGTCTGTTGTCCATCCACAGTTATTATCATTGGACATCTCCCAAATCGTATATATATATATATATATATATATATATATATATATATATATATATATATATATATATACAGTGCTCCCTCTTTATAACGACCCTCATTACAAGGCGGTTTCTGATATAACACGGTGTGTACCATGGTCTCCACTGACATAGTTTTCCCATTACTTCTACGTTAAAATTCCCTCTGTTATAAAACGGTTTTGTTATAACATGGTCTGTTCTGTGGATCCCAACACCAGCGTTATGTATGTTCAAGCGGGTCATGTTGGTGACATTCAGGGGGTGATGCACGCTTATTTCAACTAATTCCATGGCACATGGCAATTTCTTTTTCAGTGATATTAAATTCCACATGGACAAGGATATTGGATAAAACCCCCTTTGAAGTGGCCTTTGGGATTCTGCCAGGCAGGACCATCCCAACGGATGAAGAGGTGGTGGAATCGGTCAATCATGACCATAGTTATAGTGAGGTACATAAAATATTTTCCCCCAAGTCCATAAATGCAGCATATTTTTGTAAAAGGCTTAAATGATCAAATGTACTGCTTAATTGTTGCACATATATCTGTATATATGCATTACTGGAAACACTGGATTTACTGTTTTACAAATAATACACTCATTGCAGTGCTCCTGTGTAACAGTTGTAAGCACACTTTTGCATGATGTAAATACATTTAGAGCCATTAATTTATTGTCTTCCCAGCATGAGCTGCCGGCCATTCTAACACCCCCGCCAATGCTTTGGCAGAATAACTACATATACTTCTATGTTCCTTCCTTACATTAGGTCCCAGAAACAGGAAGTAATGACAGCCGTAACACTATAACAGGTGATGAGCAGTCACAAGTAAGTCAGCAATTGTAAAAACTTACCCGTCATTTAAACCTTTGAATACATCACTTTTTGTATTGATTGTTTATACATTCTCTGTAACAACCAAATTTAAGCCCATCAATGTACCTTTGTACCTTATGGTCATTGTTAATGGTTACCTTGGAAGATTACATTGTGTCTTGTTGTTATACGACTTTTATACTGATCTATGCTGAATGTACATGTGTTCTTTCCATATGTATTTGTTCCACTGAATAGAGAACGAAAGCAGGCCTTTACATCTAGAATAGTTGGTGAGCTGAAAAAACTCCCCTCAAATCATTCTAGGTGAGCTATTGCTACAGTAAGAGTGCTTAAATGGAGGATTGAGGAGTGCTTTTAGGGGCTCGCTCCAATTATTTAGGCAAGCTTTTTAAGGCGAGTGAAAAATCACACTCCTCAAATGTGAAGGCCTGATGAAAGTATAGAATATATGGCTCAAACTATATGGCAGTGTAGATACATTGTACTTATACTTCCATGTTCCTTCTTTACAATAGGTCCCAGAAACACAAAGAAATGAGAGCCCTCACACTATGTCAGGTGCTGAGCAGTCTGAAGTAAGTCCAGCAATGCTATAAATAATCTTTTCATCTAAATGGCAGATTTAATTTTATGAAAACAAATTTTTTTATTGATTATTTATAACATCTGAAATATTAATTACAAATTTTATTGCTGTTTTGAAATTCACTCTTCAGCAACTAATTTTTAGCCATAAATGTGCCATATGGTCATTGTTTGTGCTGACCAGAAAGGATTACCTTTTGTAATATCATTTTAACAGTTTTAAACTGATCTTTGTTCAAGTCCAATAGTGCTTCCAATATGTTGAGCTCAAGCATATTGAATGCACTTTCAAGAGACACTGTTCCAATTGAAACAGACTGAAAGTATAAAATGCAGGACTCAAACTATATGGCAGTATATGTATACTTCCATGTTCTTTCTTTGCTTTAAGCCCCAGAAACAGAAAAAAATGAGAGCCCCCACACTATGTCAGGTGCTGAGCAGTCTCCAGTAAGTACAGCAATTGTAAAAACAATTCCTTTCATTCAATTGACAGATTTAAACTTATGAAAACAACACTTTTTGCATTGATTATAATTTATAATGGCTGAAATTTAAGTCAGAATTATATCCCAATTGAATCATCTCTCTGCTGAAATTAAATTTAAGTCAATTATGTACCGTATGGTCATTGTAATTACCTTTGTGATGATAATGTACCTTTAAAGTGGTGTATGCTGATATCTTATTGTGCAACCAACTTGTGTTAAAGGATAAGTTTTGTATAATCTTTCAAGAAATGTTGTGCCAATGAATAGAAAATGAAACTAGAAAAGAAGATTTTCTTTCATAGCCGGGGTGCTTTCAAAATGAGAACAGTTTTAAATATTACACTACCTACAGTAGTTATGAATTTATCCAACAATTAAATTTTGTGTATTTGCATAAATTAAAAGCCCACAACTTTGGTTCTTGGTTAATTGGATGCGGTTATGTCACACACCTACAAATTGAAGTTGGAAAGGTACCTCTTTGTATAATGATTGTGGTGTTATTCATTATTAAGATTAAGATTTGGTGTATCCGTTTTAATTGCATGAATAAAGGTCCTGCCATTGTGGTTCATGGTTCATCGGATACACCTATGTCAGAAACATAAAAGAGTGAAGTTGAAATGACTTTTCCAAAACAATATGTGTCCCAGAAGAACTCACACTATATGTCATTATATCTACATACACTTGTTCCTTCTTTAAATTAGGTCCCAGGAACAGAAAGAAATGAGAGCCCTCCCACTATGTCAGGTGCTGAGCAGTCACAAGTAAGTCCAACAATGGTAGTAACAGTCCCTTAGTTTATGGCAGATTTAAACTTAGGAAAACATCACATTTTTTAGTGATAATGTCTAATAGCTGAAATTTAAATTAGAATTAAATCAAGATATTTAAATGATCTCTCTGCAGCAACAAAATGTAAGCCTTTTAATGTACCATATGTGGTCATTGTTAGTCGTTACCCTAAAGGACCAAGTTATGTTTCCAAATTGTTTATACTAATCGCACTAGTGTATTTATGTATAAAAAATCACTTATTTTTTTACTCAAATGATATTTTACAATTTTGAGTCATTATCCCATACTTTTGTAATTTCCAAATTGTTCAGTCAAAACTTGGTGCCATATTAAAGTGTGAAAAATCACTAAATCTTAATCACAAAGGTTTTGTACACTTTTGAGTCCTAATCTGCTATTTTGTTTGTTATTGAAATTGTTTATCCAAATCTCATTGGAATATCTGTGTCAAAATATCACTAAATGAGAATCAAATAACTCATTTAGAGAATTTGCTGTGTTTGCAATCATATCTTCAACTGATATATAGCATAGCTGTATTCGTACATACCAGTGTGTTTCTCTATACTAGGTACCTATTGCATCACAAATGAATTCAATAGCTGTAGAGCAGCCAGAGGTAAGTAAAACAAATGTTCAAACATATGTATATGATATCAAGGATTTCAGGTATTTCTTTGCTGCCACTATATAAAGCACAACGAGAAAGTGTTAAACTGATCTATGCTGAAATCATATTGCGCATAATATTTGTTCAATTAAAAGATATATAATGTGTATTCTTTCAAGAAATGTTGTTCCAATGAATAGAAATACCAACATAAATGGGAATGATATTTACAGGTTTGAGTCATAATCCATTGTCTTGTTTCTTTGTAATACAAGTTCGTGGCGTGTGATGTGGATGAAAAAACTTGTATAAAATTTGGCAGAAAGGTATTAGGAATAAATTTAGAAAAGTGGGTAAATCCTGATGTCTGTGCTTGAGCAGCTGTACACCTAAATAATATATTATACCAAACTTGCAATGTTAATTTTAATCTGATCATACACTCTGAGTCTTTTATGAAAAGTAAGCTCGGGGGACACCAGAAAATGTGAATGTCCGGCTCCCAAATCGAGGAAGTTTTCATTTTGTTTGCAGTACATCAATGGTATACGATTGTATTCCCCGAGGAACTTGGCACCACTACACCCCATCAAAATGTCAGGAAAAGGGCGGCAAGAAGAAGTCTGCAGTCCGTGCCTGAAAGGCTGAATTTAAAACGAAAAAGAACTCATTTTCTTACTTTAGAAATTGGAGACCAAGTGACAGTGGCCATCCCAGGTCAGGACCGACATAAAACAGACCCCAAGCGAGTGCAGGGAATAGTTGTACAAGTACATGGCAAAAATGATTTCTCATATTCCATAAGGTAATTCTTTCACTGTAAAAAATTCACTAAGTTGTGCTGCGGGATAAGTTTAAAAAACTTTTTAAAAATAATCACAAGAGACTACAAATCTTCCACAAAGTGTACAAGTTTTGTCTGTGTGGTAAAAAAAGTATCAAAAACTCACAAGGAAGTTTCAAAACTTGTGTTAAATTTCCCATCAAATCTTATTCTAATATCACAAGGCTTCTGACTTACAATTTTTGCTGTTATCTTGCCTTAACATTTGAAAACTTCTCTGTTTTAGGACTGCACATGGGGTGCTACAGACTTCCGTGCAGACAGCTTGGAAAAGATTGTCTGGTCAAATGGTCTGCATATCAATGGGTGGGAGGAAGATCCAAAAATTACACTCAGGAAGGCAGCACATCTTCAGTCAACATCCTCATCTGTTCCAACGAAGTGTGGCTGCAAAAAAGGATGTGAAACAAGTAACTGCATCTGCAAAAAAATTACAATGCATGCACGGCCAACTGCCATGCTGGCAAACCATGTGAAAACAGGTTTGTAAACTAGAAAGGAGAGATTTGAAGACAAATCTGCTTTTGTTGTACAAAACATTCAAACTGAAACATGTTTCAAATGTCAAAATTACGATTTGTAGTAACAATGCTGCAACTATGTTCACTGTATTTTGGGTGTACCAATGACGCAAACATAATATGCTGAAATGGGAATCACATCAGTATCAAGAATAGAACAACTTTTTGAAAGAGTATCACAATTCCCAGTATCATGTGTTATTTATGTGATGCTCTTTTTTACAGACATATACATAATCACGGAGTTTGTATCATGGAGACAACACAGTCTAGCAATCTCCCATGCCAGATTTTTGTTGATGCAGTGCTACGTGAGGTATGTCTGTCATGGAAAATCATGTTCCGATACATTGAATGTATAGTGCATGATCTATATCAACCATTGAACCGACTGTGTAGAGGTCCTACTGAGCAAAAAAGCATGGGGTTTAGCACGAGAAATCTTTAATTTGCAAGGTGATGTCTCGGGAACAAATAAATGTATGGTACAACCTGGTTTCTCTTCTGGACAAATAGGTGAAATGTTTGTGTAAATGCCAGTGCTGCAAGTGTAAAAGGTAACTTTAACATGAAAGACAACTTTAAAACACCTCCGTGTCTTGATTTTACATGTTTATTGCTTTTCTAAGTGCAACTTTGCCTTCACAGAATTTCGAAAAGCTGAAGGTAAATCTACTACTTGAAGCACTTGCTGTACGCCAGAATCTGGAAGAGATTCGACTGACCTGCCAACAGCTAATTGGGCTTTTCCCAGTGGCACCACCAATTGTGGAGAAATACGATTCACTTGAGTTGGCAGAGTATGGTGATGGGTAAGTGCTACATATGGACCAGGCTTTCTCATACACACACGGAAGGTGTCGCCATGAGAAATCCAACATGTAGGATATTTCACCAAACATTGCCATTCAAGGTTATCAACCAAACTAAACTTAATATCTACGGAAGTATGTACATCTGCCCTACCTGTGACAGTGCATTTATATGTGCTTTATTTCATGACCTAAAAATCATTTTATTGTCCAACATTAACACACATTATGTTAACATTGTATAACCCTTTGTCATACTGCTAAACTTCAGAATGTACTTACTAGTTTGAGAAGTTTAAACCAATTAATTGTAAGTACATCATTAGAAAGTCTCGCCGTGGAACCTACACACTATTGACACTCTTTGAATACATTAATACCACAAATTGGAGGAAAGCGTTGCAATGTGGCGCCATTATCATTAGCAACTTAGACATGAAATCCCCCACATTACCACCAAAAATTAAAGATGCAAAAGTGTTCACAAGATTTTCACATTTTGACCCCCATATTAGATAATAATGTAGGTGACACCACCAATATCGAACCCAGCCTAGATTTTCATGCACCCTTAATGTCCTGAAAGTTATTGGAACTTGAAAACTGTGGATGGTATCGTGCAAACAGATATACCTATCGATTATGGACACCCACCAACAGTGGACAATTTTTTACAAAGGTTTTAGTGTATATCCTTTTTGCTTACAGATATATCGTGTATGTGCCTGAGGCACTAAGAGAAAATTATGTACCATACCAAGTCCCTAGTGCTGAGAAGAACAGCTTGTATGCAAGTATTTCGCTGACACTGTATGGACACTTTAAGTACACAGACGCACTGAAGTTGGGAGCTTTGGTACATGGTGTTCTATATACAGACACCTTTGTTGAAAAGGTACAGTTTACAGTGGTACTTTGGTGCATTTTGAGTTTAGCTTCAATGGTGTAGTTATATTTTGTTTTGATTTATTAAACAGAATGATAAATATGGCTTCATTCATCATTGATTTATCTACTAGTATTGACAGCATATCTGTAGCTCTACCAATAACATTTAAGGCTAACCAACTTAGTGCATTTTTAAAAAAAATTTGTACAACATATTGGCAGCCCATGTCCATCATGTTTTTCTTGTTTAAAAGCATACTTTGCCTGCCATATGATTATTTTAATAAACCTTTAAACTGAAAAGTAGATAATAATTAACTGACATAAGTGCACTTAAATATTATTTAATTTCTGTTTGCTAAATTCTTCACATACACAATATGAACGTTCCCCACACACACATCCCCAAAGTTTCTATCATTTACTCTTAATGTGACATATCCATACCAGGGATTCTTGTACTTTAGATCTCCTGAAGAAATGCTTGGATGAGCCTGTGAATTTTGAATCAATGCGACAGTTTTTCCCCTTTGGTAAAGCCTGACCCATATTGTGTGTATATATATATATATATATATATATATATATATATATATATACTTCCAGTGGATGGTAGCTGCTGGAAGTACTGCTTGTCATAATTTGTGTCTGAGTGACAAGCAAGAGATAGTAAAAGAACAATTTTTGAAGGAAGCGTTTGCCATTATGGAAGCCAAAGATGCAGGTATATTGAACATATATGTTATAATTGTGGCACTCATCACTGCTTATTTTTAGGGGTGTAACCTTACATGCACTGTTGCCAAAAATAAACAGTTCAGTGGTACTAATATAAGTGGGTTTTAGGCAACACATTGGGGTATTACATGTCCAGATATAAGCAAGTTGGGACTGCAGTGTGTTTACCACAGAAGTATTGATCAACACTAGTCACAGATTTTCTAAGCAAGACAGTTATTGCCAAAGCAACATAGATTAAGCTCCAAAGTATACACTTGCCTAGTGAGAGATGCATTTAATTTAATTTATGCATACCAAGGTGTTGGCACTTACTTTGGTCCCTGTTACATAAAAATGCATTTTTACATAATGACAAAGAAAACAATTCATACGTGAATTAAAGAAGATGCAACAACTACTGTGACACAATTATAAAAATTAAGTAATCAAACACCAAAAAATATCCAAGAAGTTTTAAAAGTTCTGATTGTTCTATGCCATAAACTGGTATCATATATTAAAAAACGTTTTTATGATAAATAAATTCTTGGTTTTACTTTAAGATTAAGAGGTGATTTGGAATCAGATACAGATTGAATGCAATTGTACATAAAATTTTGCAGGTCCTGTACAACTGGAGTGCCTATCTGCACATATTGGCAAAAAGATTATTGTGTCTACAACACAAATGGACATGTTGACATGCAGTAACGATTGGACTCAGGACACAGTGGAACCATTGAATGTATTGCTTGTTCCGTTAAATCTTCCACACCGTGCTGATGACAACACCAGGTATGAATTGGCTGGGGTATTTTGGGTAATAGTGTTAAGTATCATAGTTATGACTCCATAAAATATTTTGTCGCTTAATGGCCTGATTTAAGTCTGGGTCAACAACTTTCCCGAGGGCACTTTGCATGCAAAATGTTCAAAGGAAAGCTGTTGACTAAGACTACTATTGCTTTTGGCTAGAGTTGCTGGGACTTGGATGTAAGGTATCTTCATGGGGTATTTGAATCTTTTAACTATAATATGTTTAATTGTAATGAGAAAACGACTCAAACCATGATTAGCACATCAAGGGTTTAATGATGGCAAATTGTGCATACAAATGAAATATAGATTTGTAATTTGTAAATTCTGATAGCCAATGCCCTGTAATGAATGCTGTCTTCAAGATTACAATTATATGGAGAGGGAATCAGAAGAATGGAAAAAATTTTCAGAGACCAAATAGTTAAATTTTAATAGACTTAGACTTCACCTGTATTCTTATTTTGTGAATGCTGGCATGCGTGACTGGATTTTTCAATAATTCCCTTGGAAAAAAAGTTAGTACTGGCAGTAGTTGCTGCAGGGCAACAGCCGTATCCAGTGTCCTTAGTGGCAATTCCAAAATTATCAACTGTCTATTGCCACTACAAGGAAAAAAATGCCTGCTTACCATTGTGGATTATCGGGCTGCAACGCGTATTCAAGGAAATTTAATAATCTTTAGAAATTTTAATGGATAGAAGGCATAACTTGCTGGAGCTTTCCACCAGCAGGTCGCGGTGATGACAGTGCCGCTGTAAAGCATGTCCCACTTATCAACAGTAACGGGGCCAAAGGTCATCAGTGCTCATGCATGTAGCAGCGACCACCGGCTCTAAGTGTCTGTCAAGGGAACTATTACGAAAGTTGGGTGATTCTGACTTATTCAATTACAATAGTCTCAAGTAATTCATCATTGTTAAATTAGAAAAGTCTCATTTGATTTCATTTTTTTCTGATACATACATTATATTCCCCTCCTGCCAAAGAGTCGGCAACAAATGAAAGAACAAGACGAATGTCTTGCAGCATTCCATCAATGTTGCAACAACAAAGAATTGCAGGGAATGATCCAGTGCGACATATGCAAAAGATGGCTGCATGATTCGTGTGTGGGTGATTCGCCAGAGGAAAAATACAGGGGGAGTGATTTTGAATGTGGCTGTCACAAGATGCTACCATTCAAACCCAGAGAGTAAGTGATGCAAACATTGTACAGCAGGGCATGACAAGATCATTTTCACCACTTGCTCAGATTTCCCACTGCACCATAAGGCTTAGTAGAAAAATGCACAAATGGTAGAGTTGGGTTGTATAAATTAAATGAATGCACATCAACGTCAATCAGGGCTCCCCATTATGACAATCCCAACTGTCCAGGACAAGTTTACAAGTCCAAATGGACAACCACTTCCTCTGAGTAGGCAATGAACCATTTGGCACAGCCCTGATTTTCAACAACATAGTTGGTGTTTAAAACAACTTTAAATAAGAAGGATAATACAAAGAACAGCTGTTATTCATGCCTAGATTCATTCATTCATTCATTCATTCATTCAATATAAAATGACCAAACATAAAATTAAAAAGTCAATAGCTGTGAAAAGGCAGTACATGTATTAAAAATATTACAGCGTCTGACAGTATCTCGTGCAAGACTTTGTAGAATGTACCATGGTGTCGATTATTGAATCAATAAATAATAAAATATTTTTCTTTTTAGGCCTGCTTTCTACAAGAACTTAAGTAGGGTTATCAATTTCCTAAATTCAAAGAAAAAGTACATGAAGGTAAGTGTGCATGTATATACATACCTTTTTCTTCAATACAGGGTTTTTACTGGGTTTAAAAGGAACTTAAATCATCTGTGTAGGGGGAAAGGAAATTAGAATAGGTGCACTGGTACTTTTTGGCTCAGTTACAGACACCAGTTTGGAATTTTGATCAAATAAGTGTGGGATGTTTTTTTATACAGCTGTCATAGCAACTACGCAATTATTTTATAAGCCTTAGTGGCAACACTGAAAGGAGTACAAGAAAACCCGTCACAAATATTAGATGCCAATTACATTGTAGAATATTCAGGTAAAATGGAAACAGTAAAGTGATTCTTGTTGTTCATAAATGACAGTTAAAAAAGAGAAGTTCCGTGTCATGTATACCAAACAAATGGCTTGATTTCTAATAATGGTGGATCAGGGTCAGGTTGAAGCTTTACCTCTATGCGCTATTCATAATTAACTTTAAGTTTCTGTGAATTTATGCAGGTGTTCTTACATATCTTTTATCCTCAGGACAAGATACTGGCAGTACTGAATAAAAAGATCCCATCTTGGAGGATGGATTTTCATGCCGGAAAGAATCCCTTGTTCCACAGTGACCTGGTGTTCAGGAATTGCATTTCATTTCTAGGTTGGAATGAAGACTCCGAGGATGCCCTGGACTTGGTAATGTTAATGTTTTTAAATCAGAAAATACAAATTATGATAAATGGGGAGCAATTTTTAATACAATGTTAGGAGAGATGCTAAAAGTATGCTACTTGACAAAAGGAAGCCAAAAATTTTTCATAAAGAACGGAATATAAATGCTAAATACTATTAAAATTATGCATATGCATCTCCAAGAAAAGTAATAAATGATGCTCAAATGTACATTTCCATATTTGCAAGGCAGACTACCTATCCAGTGTCAAGCCATTGAATCAGAATCATTTTTCCATTTTGGGGTGGAGCAGTGCAACTGATAAATCTTGTGCAGTCAAGGAAATCCAGGGTTGGCGTTATATTATCTTTGTGTGTTTTATTCAGGCAGTTGCAGTGAACAAATGGTGCAAAAACTTGATACCAGGTGTAATTGCAACAGACAAGCTGAGCAATGTGGTTGTACCAGAGGTAGGTGTTACTTGTGCAACATTGCGGTCAGGTACATGACTGTATATAATAATATGGTAGAGCAATAACTCTGCGTTCTGTCATTGACCACCATGTGGCGCTGCGGACAGCTTTCATCCAGGTATTCAATAGTGGGTCAACCTGAGTAGTGTCGCATGCTATGATGTGTTAACGCATGGTGCAAACTGAGCGTTTTTCTTGGCGAATGAAATAACCAAGTTTAACTCATAATCATGATAATGTTATCATTAACAAATACTTTTTGTAGAAAGTAATGCAATCAAGGAATCAACCCAATACACATTGTTGTGGAGTTAATCACATTTGATTTTAATTTTAATTTAACTTTTAACGCTACCTGCCGACCTCTCCCCCCACACCCACCCACACACATACAGGAACATTATAAAACTTGCGAATTCATCTACAATAACATACTCTGATGAGGTTGTCTACTTTATTACTTAACTACCGGCCGTCTTGTTGGGCAGTTTCTAAGATGGTACCTATTCAATGAAATCATTTTTTCTCAGATTTCAGTATGGAACTAATTTGATTGGGCAGATCATTCATATTGTTTAACAAGACTTTTTTTTTTTATTTAAACAGGTTGTCTTGCGGATGATAATGTTCAAAGAAAACATCAATAAGATGGAGGCAGAGAAGATTGCCAGTGATGGATAGTTGACTGTTCCATTAGCCAGCACAGCAGACCTCCGGACCGTATTGGAGTAGCTTATGGCTGCACAGGATCACCGCTGAACCAGTGATTAAATTCACGGACTATTGCGCTGTGGTCATTGATTGTTGCGTGCACAGGATCGCTGAACCAGTAATCAATTTATGGACTATTGCGATGCAAAAAAGGATAAGACAAAAATATTGGGAGTTTCCACACAGACCGCAAAAAATATAAAACACCCAAATTAATCAGCAGATTTACGACCACCACATGGCTACACAGGATCACCGCTGAACCAGTGATTAAAGTCACAGACTATTGCGTTGTGGTCAGTGATAGTTGTGTGCACAGGATCACTGAACCAGTAATCAATTTACGGACTATTGCGATGCAAAAAAGGATAAGACAAAAATATTAGGCGTTTCCAGGCAGACCGCAAAAAATATTTAAAAAAAACAAATTAACCAGCAGATTTACGACCACCACATGGAAAAATAGTTGGTCAGGCAGTGCATCAGGGTGAAAAATCATGGGAACATTGCTTCATTGTGGTTTCTGCACAATAACTCGAAGTTTTTGAGCTAGTTTGAAGATGGGTGACCTTGACCTAATTTCCCAGGTCACAGTGGTACCTGAGTTAACTTTGGTTTCCTCACAATAACTGAAGAGGTTTTTAAGCTAGGACTTTTATATTGCACAGGATTATAGTCTATATTTGGGGCTAGGCGAAGTTTGAAGATGGATGACCTATACCTCATTTGAAAGGTCACAGAGCCACTTTACTGAATATGGTTTCATGCGTTCGGCATGATAACTTATACCTTGAAACTAGAACTCTTATATTGCACAGCTTTATGGTTCACTGTAAGGGCTAGGTTGAGTTTGAAGATGACCTAGTTTTCAGGGTCACACAGAGATTGTAGAATTCCTGTGGTTTCCGCACAATTACTCAAGCAGTTTTTCAGTTAGGACTGGGATACTTTACAGGTCTATAGTTCTTGCTAAGGGCTAGAAACATTTAAAGTTTGGTGACCTTGATTTAATTTCCAAGGTCACGTTGGTACCTGAGTTAACTTTGGTTTCCACATGATAACTGAAGAGGTTTTTAAACTAGGACTTGTATATTGCACTGGATAATTGTCCGTATTCAGGGCTAGGTCAAGTTGGTCAGGCAGTGCATCAGGGTGAAAAATCATGGGAATATTGCTTCACTGTGGTTTCTGCACAATAACTCGAAGTTTTTGAGCTAGTTTGAAGATGGGTGACCTTGACCCAATTTCAAAGGTCACAGAGCCATTTGGTTGAATACTGTATCTGCATGATAACTTGCATTTTAGAGGTAGCACACAGCGTTATGGTTGCCTATAAGGGCTAGTTTGAGTTTGTAGATGAGCCAGTTGTGAGGGTCACACACAGACTGTAGACTTCCTGTGGTTTTTGCACAATAACTGAAGGTCAAGTGAAAATGAGTGACCTTGCCATAATTTCCAAGGTCATAAAGCCACTTTGCTGAATATGGTTTCTAAATGATGACTAACTTTTCAGCTATAACTTTTATATTGTCCAGGTTACAAGTCGTATTTTTAAGGGCTAGTTTAAAGTTTAAAGATATGTGACATGATGTATAATCAACCTTTACTAATTTTGTAAGGTCACGAGTGCCTGATATACCACTATCAATAGGGTAGCAGGGGCAAGGGTAATGAGTTAATGAAAATACATGTATAGTTTGCCTTAACTGCAAATATAAATTTTGTACTTATGTATCAAACTTGTGATCTTAAATTTTTAAACTCTTTTTTCTTCACCACAGAAATAATGTATAAATTCAACACAGTATTTATGTAGAATTTCAATGAAATTTGAATGAAATATTAGTTACAGCTAGGCCCCCTCTGGTCTGGGTGAAGTGGTTGGTAGGCTGTGCTATACATGGCTGAATATGCATTGTTTTTAGAGGTGGTATAGATCCCAATTTACAATACAATGGAGAGTTGTATGCTGTGAAAGTTGAATTCTATGGGATCCACTACCTAGAAACTGAATAAAATATATGTGCATTACAGAAAGTCTGCTTTAATTTATACTTACTTTAGTCTCTGGTGCCAGTAATGATGCCAATGTAGCCCTTAGGGTTATCACCACAGAACATTGCCCGTGCAAGTCTGTGTCTTCATATAATAGTCCTAGTTGCATCAGTTGCTTTTTTTTCGCTGGACAATATTCTCCCCAAACCATGTGCCACCGGCGAAACAAATAACTAAATACATTACAAATACAGTGGTTTCTGCTATAAAGACCGCCTCTTGAGAGAGACCACATTAGTTTTTAAGGTCACTTTTCAGGCCACTTCTGTCTTATTTTAGCTAAATTAATTAAAAAGAAAGAGAACCTGCCATATATGACCAATTTTGTCTGCCATTATGGGCAGTCTTAAAGAGCTGGTACATCTGTACCCATTCATTTTCTGTCTTTTTTGACTCTCCCCTTCAGTGAATATCATTGTTTCACAGTTATTTAGTATTTGACCACAGATTTTTGTTTTCAACTCGAGTGAGACAACCTATTCAGAAAAAGAGAAGAAAGACTGAACAATGCAATTTAGAAGTTGGGCACTGCTTCACTTGCTCAATCTCTGAATATATGTAGGCATCAGTACTTACATATTCTGTGCAAACTAATACAACACAAATACAGTGGTACTTGCCATAAAGACCACTTCTGTGCAGATACCACATTATTTTTATATCTCCTTTAGTGCAAAATCGTTGCTTCGTAGTTGTTACATTAGCATTTGGCTACAGGTATGTTTCAACTCAAGTAAGACAGCCTATTCAGAAAAGGAGAGGAAAGATTTCAGAATTGAACATTGCAATTTAGAAATTGCCTCACTTAATCGATCTCTGAATATATTTAGGTATCAGAACTTATATATTCTCTGCAAACAAATGAATAAATACATTACAAATACAGTGGTATCTGCTCTAAAGACCACCTCTTGGGGAGGCCACACTAGTTTTTATATTTCATTTATTGCACCATTGTTTTATAGTTATTTGTTGAGTAATTTGCTGCAGGTTTTGTTTCAACTCGAGTGAGATACCCTATTCAGAAAAGGAGAGGAAAGATTTAAAAATTGAGCACTGTTTCACATACTTAATCTCTGAATATATGTAGGTACCAGCACTTACATATTCTCTCCAAACAAATAACTGAAAACAACCAAACAAATACAGTGGTACCTGCTATAAAGACCACCTCTTGTGGGAAACCACATTAGTTTCTAAGATCCCCTTTATTGCACCATCATTGTTTCATGGTTATTGAGTCTTTGGCATTAGTTTGTTTTTGTTTCAACTCGAGTGAGACACCTTATTCAGAAACGGAGAGGAACGATTTCAAAATTGAACAGTGCAATTTAGAAATTGGGCAGCGCCTCACTTACTCATTCTCTGAATATATGTAGGTATTCATAACTGAATACAATACAAATACAGTGGTACTTGCCCTAAAGACCACCTCTTGGGGAGACCACATTAGTTTTAAGATCTGCATGATTGCAAAGTCATTGTTTTGTAGTTATTAAGTAAGTATTTGGCTACAGGTATTTGTTTCAAGTGGAGTGAAACACCCAATTGAGAGAAGGAGAGGAAAGATTTCAAAATTAAACTGCAATTTAGAAATTGGGCAGTGCCTCACTCAACCAATCTCTGAATATATCTGAGTATCAGTACTTACATATTCTCTGCGAACAAATAACTAAATACATTACAAATACAGTGGTACCTTCTATAAAGACCACCTCTTGGGGAGACCACACTAGTTTTTATATTTCAGTTGTTGCACCATTTTTTTAGTTATTTGTTGAGTAATTGGCTGCAGGTTTTGTTAAACTCGAGTGAGACACCCTGTTAAGAAAAGGAGAGGAAAGATTTAAAAATTGAGCACTGTTTCACATACTCAATCTCTGAATATATGTAGGTACCAGCACTTACATATTCTCTCCAAACAAATAACTGAAAACAACCAAACAAATACAGTGGTACCTGCTATGAAGACCACCTCTTGTGGGAAACCACATTAGTTTCTAAGATCCCCTTTACTGCACCGTCATTTTTTTCATGGTTATTGAGTATTTGGCTATAGTTTTTTGTTTCAACTCGAGTGAGACACCTTATTCAGAAACGGAGAGGAACGATTTCAAAAATGAACAGTGCAATTTAGAAAATTTTTTCATGGTTATTGAGTATTTGGCTATAGTTTTTTGTTTCAACTCGAGTGAGACACCCTATTCAGAAACGGAGAGGAACGATTTCAAAAATGAACAGTGCAATTTAGAAATTTTTTTCATGGTTATTGAGTATTTGGCTATAGTTTTTTGTTTCAACTCGAGTGAGACACCCTATTCAGAAACAGAGAGGAACGATTTCAAAAATGAACAGTGCAATTTAGAAATTGGGCAGCGCCTCACTTACTCATTTTCTGAATATATGTAGGTATTCATAACTGAATACAATACAAATACAGTGGTACTTGCCCTAAAGACCACCTCTTGGGGAGACCACATTAGTTTTAAGATCTGCATAATTGCAAAGTCATTGTTTTGTAGTTGTTAAGTTAGTATTTGGCTACAGGTATTTGTTTCAAGTGGAGTGAAACACCCAATTGAGAGAAGGAGAGGAAAGATTTCAAAATTAAACTGCAATTTAGAAATTGGGCAGTGCCTCACTCAACCAATCTCTGAATATATCTGAGTATCAATACTTACATATTCTCTGAAAACAAATAACTAAATACATTACAAATACAGTGGTACCTTCTATAAATACCACTTCTTGGGGAGACCACACTAGTTTTTAAGATCTCCTTTATTGCACCATTGTTTTTATAGTAATTTGTTGAGTAATTGGCTGCAGGTTTTGTTTCAACTCACTTGAGACACCCTACTCAGAAAAGGAGAGGAAAGATTTGAAAATTGAGCACTGTTGCAAATACTCAATCTCTGAATATATGTAGGTACCAGCACTTACATCTTCTCTGCAAACAAATAACTGAAAACAACCAAACAAATACAGTGGTACCTGCTATAAAGACCACCTCTTGTGGGAAACCACATTAGTTTCTAAGATCCCCTTTATTGCACCATCATTGTTTCATGGTTATTGAGTATTTGGCATTAGTTTGTTTTTGTTTCAACTTGAGTGAGACACCCTATTCAGAAACAGAGAGGAACGATTTCAAAAATGAACAGTGCAATTTAGAAATTGGGCAGCGCCTCATTTACTCATTCTCTGAATACATGTAGGTATTCATAACTGAATACAATACAAATACAGTGGTACTTGCCCTAAAGACCACCTCTTGGGGAGACCACATTAGTTATAAGATCTGCATAATTGCAAAATCATTGTTTTGTAATTGTTAAGTAAGTATTTGGCTACAGGTATTTGTTTCAAGTGGAGTAAAACACCCAATTGAGAGAAGGAAAGGAAAGATTTCAAAATTAAACTGCAATTTAGAAATTGGGCAGTGCCTCACTCAACCAATCTCTGAATATATCTGAGTATCAGTGCTTACATATTCTCTGAAAACAAATAAATAAATACATTACAAATACAGTGGTACCTTCTATAAAGACCACTTCTTGGGGAGACAACACTAGTTTTTAAGATCTCCTTTATTGCACCATTGTTTTTATAGTAATTTGTTGAGTAATTGGCTGCAGGTTTTGTTTCAACTCGAGTGAGACACCCTATTCAGAAAAGGAGTGGAAAGATTTGAAAATTGAGCACTGTTGCAAATACTCAATCTCTGAATATATGTAGGTACCAGCACTTACATATTCTCTCCAAACAAATAACTGAAAACAACCAAACAAATACAGTGGTACCTGCTATAAAGACCACCTCTTGTGGGAAACCACATTAGTTTCTAAGATCCCCTTTATTGCACCATCATTGTTTCATGGTTATTGAGTATTTGGCATTAGTTTTGTTTTTGTTTCAACTTGAGTGAGACACCCTATTCAGAAACGGAGAGGAACGATTTCAAAATTGAACAGTGCAATTTAGAAATTGGGCAGCACCTCACTTACTCATTCTCTGAATATATGTAGGTATTCATACCCGAATACAATACAAATACAGTGGTACTTGCCCTAAAGACCACCTCTTGGGGAGACCACATTAGTTTTAAGATCTGCATGATTGCAAAGTCATTGTTTTGTAGTTATTAAGTAAGTATTTGGCTACAGGTATTTGTTTCAACTCGAGTGAGACACCCTATTCAGAAAAGGAGAGGAAAGATTTGAAAATTGAGCACTGATGCAAATACTCAATCTCTGAATATGTGTAGATACCAGCACTCACATCTTCTCTCCAAACAAATAACTGAAAACAACCAAACAAATACAGTGGTACCTGCTATAAAGACCACCTCTTGTGGGAAACCACATAAGTTTCAAAGATCCCCTTTATTGCACCGTCATTGTTAAAGACCACCTCTTGGGGAGACCACATTAGTTTTAAGATCCGCATTATTGCAAAATCATTGTTATGTAGTTGTTAAATAAGTATTTAGCTACAGGTATTTGTTTCAAGTGGAGTGAGACAGCCTATTCGGAAAAGGAAAGGAAAGATTTCAAAATTGAGCACTGTTGCACATACTCAATCTCTGAATATATGTGGGTAGCAGCACTTACATCTTCTCTGCAAACAAATAACTGAAAACAACCAAACAAATACAGTGGTACCTGCTATAAAGACCATCTCTTGTAGGAGACAACATTAGTTTATAAGATCCCCTTTATTGCACAAGCATTGTTTCATGGTTATTGAGTATTTGGCTACAGTTTTTTGTTTCAGCTCGAGTGAGGAAAGATTTAAAAATTGAGCCCTGTTTCACATACCCAATCTCTGAATATATGTAGGCATCAGTTTTTGCATATTCTCTGCAAAACAAATAACTAAATACATAATACAGTGGTACCTGCTATAGGGACCACCTCTTGGGAGAGACCACAGTTTTTAAGATCACTTTGCACTTTCTGTCCTATTTCAGTTAATTTATTTGCAAAGAAAGATAACTTAATTAAAGAGCATGTACATCTGCACCCATTCATTTCTCGTTTCGTGACGACGTGTTTTCGGCAATGTTTGCAATTTGCGTAGATAAAAATGAACGAGGTGGGCTGAACATAATCAAATTACCGAACGTGTCGGTTACGTTTTGACCAAAACCAAGGTAGGTTCTTTTTATTCCGTTTTAACGCATGGACCGGATATCATGGGTACAAACAATCACAAGTTGCAAATGAAACGCCCTGCTTGACGGTTCTGTTGGGATCCACTTATGATAATGACACGACATGACGTAAATTTCGTCAGTATAAATTGTTCTTCAAAGTTATTTTGCAAAAAACGCCACTTGTCGCAGTAGTAATACTTCACCTCGCATGACTTCAGTCTCATTATCCCAGGCACCGAGACACGCAAAGATGGCATGTTTCACAAATAGTTTATGGCTTGTTGTGCACTAAAACCTACACTTGACACAGAACAATGTGAATAATAATACAATGTCAAACGTATTCAAACAACAAAGAACATATAAATAGACCTCTTCTTGATGCTCTTGTGCACCAACTTGATTGCTTTTCTCACCAGCAACATCGACAATTGGAGTTGAAAATACTATATGCACTTTGCACGGTACTCCTTGTCCCCCCTAGGGCACATCCGAGTCAGTATATCATCTAAAGATAATAAGGGAAATCCAGCGCTGCGCGCTGATTTCCAAAATATCGTTTTGTTCGGTAGAATAAATTCATTTGCTTTTAACGTTTTTGTTTTGCCCTTTTCTTTAGTTGGTTTCACGAAAGTGATATATTCAATTTGAAACATTTGTAGCCCGAGGGTTATGCCTTAGGTGTAATATTTAGGAGTGCTGAGGACTCCCTGCATATATTTTGAGGAACCTATACAGAAAATGAGAGTCTCATATATTATCATGCCTTGCCAGTATAATACTCTAAAGGCAAGTAATTACTAATATATGGTATTGGTAAGTAACATCTAAATTGAACTGAAAGACCGTTCATTCTTTGAAGGATGGCTTGACATTAAAGATTTTGGCCACTTGTCCCAGGACAAGTTGGAGAGAAAATTTACTTGTCCTCCAAAGAAAGTTATTTCTGCACGCTGCATCTCAATTAACTTGTCCCATATTTTTGTAACATGCTCGTTAAATGCCAATTTATCAATTTGTAAATGCAGACGTATCTATTCGCATTGTTTCTAATATATTATTTTTTCAATTTTATTTATTTGCTGTTCTCTCACAGCATTTTTCTGAGCACACATTTGTAATATATGACAACTGACATGTTGCATAAGATTAGACCATCAAAAGATCATTCGGCAATATTTGACACAAATTTCAACAGTGTTTAAAATGTTTGATTTTGAAATCAATTTATCTTGTGAAGTGTTAGATTTCTTTGTGCTTATGATAGGCCTATTTTTATTCACAGAATTATCAAAGATAATCTGGCACCAGTCTTTCATTAAAATATGTCATTCAACTTTCTTCATACCCTTCTGCACCAGCTACCATATTCCTCAAAAAGTTTTTCTTTGTTATTGTACTCCATTAATTATAAATTTATTTAATATACCATGAATACATGTGGTGCTTGTCAAGTGTAAAGTTGCAAGATATTTTCTCTCTCACACAGTTTTCAAGATAAAATGTATCATTTGAAGTCCTAGAAAGGCTAAATCATTGATATGGTTGTCCACTTACAGAATGCTCGTGTTTTGGTCAATGTTTCACCAGTAAACAGAACAATATTTATGCGTCCCACAGGATAGGCCTACAATAACATAGATTTGGGGGGTCCCAATGACTGTTTTGTGCGGAAAGGACGCAATATATTGCGTCAAGAGGCTTGATATACAGTAAAACCTGCCTATCAAGGTGTATAGTGCCGAAAAAGATGAGAAAAACGTTCTCGATATGAGACTCACAAATTTGAAGTTGCTTATCTCCGGACTAGTACCATGGACCTATTATCGGATAATAGGTCCATGCTAGTACTATATATCCCGTATATCAAGCTTCAAAATCAAATCGGAAACAGTTTCGAAAGGTTGAAGTGAAACAAAACTCTTCTGCTCTGTCCGATTTCCAATGGTTTTCACGCAACATGCAAGCCACATGTCCCCGGGGACCTGCGCCATGTTTGCTATGAGTATACACCAAACTGTTACACGATTGAGTGGTTGTGATTGGCCAAGCCATTGGTCTTTCTCCTAGTTCCACCAATAAAACTACACGTTATTTTATCCGGGTGTAATACAGATAAAAACGATCTAAATTGATGGCTGATCAACACCATGTGCCAGCTGAGTCAAAGGAGTGATTAACGGATCAATTTTTTAAAAAAATATTTTCATTTTCAAATTTCTGGAAAATTCGACAGCCATAATCCGTAAAACGAGTGATAATATTACTGTGGCTTTATTGAATTTTATGCATATGTCACTTCCAACACTTATTCATTACCAACCCAATATCTTGTTTATTTAGGCCACGTATGGAGCACGACCTTACATTATTGCACAACATGAGTGCCTGATAAGTGCTTTTCTGGTACAAAGAACAATAGATAGCATCAGCACACTTGTTAAACCTGGAGATCACACATACCTCCATTAATGTAAGGGTTAGGAAGCTACCCTTTTATACTGCAACTTTCAGATTATGCAAAGTCGATTGCGATTCTCCTCTTTCTTTGGTTTAAACATATTTATGTCATCCTCTTTCTTTGGAACAATGCCAAATTTAATAAAGAGATCTGATACATAATGTTTAATTTTTACATTGTGTTCCTTCTAATATTTAAAATTTCCAATTTAATTCATAATTTGGTTGCACATTAAATATAGTATATAAAATGAGCATTACGCGCAATACAAATACACTCTTAGCAGCCTCATTCCAAATCCCTGATACTTAGGCCTACGTAATAAAGGATATTAAAATTAGGATCAATTTCAATTAACTTTAAGTGGCTATAGAAGGTGAATGAATGAATGAATGAATGAATGAATGAATGTATGAATGAATCAATGATTACTGCAAGTATATACGATAAAGAAGTAGAATTGAAAAGAAAAAGTCGGCACCCAACATCTATATTCACCGGCGTCGTCCTTGATATTTCATAAAAACACCCCAAATAAACTTGCAGGACGCATAGTTTATTTACGTCAAAGTACAGGCGTTTGCAGATACCGGCACAGAGTTTTAAAACGAAACAGTTCATTTTCAACTAAGATAAGTTTTTCTTCTTTGGGCAGAATGGATTTGGGGCCATTGTCATCACGAGTTTGTTTATTTTAATTCCCACGGTTTTATTTTCTCTGTAACTGACTGAGAAAAAACTGAAAAACTAGCACTAATTTCCGGCAAAAATGTTATTTTCTGAGTTTCTCTCGAACACTTGCACAGTCTTCCAACTTGTAATGAATTTAATTGTGAGTTTGCTCAATTGTCCGGAACTAAAACATTCAAATCAGTGGCAACAACAGGAAAACGCCAGGGCAGGTATTTTTCTAAATTCGTGTAACCATCCATTTTAACTGTTGCTTTTTTTCTCTCTCATGCCGCCACATTGTCCCGGTGCGTTTATTATGTCCTGCTGCGTTACGGAGTGGGGGAAAGACCGGCAGCTACGCATGCCACCATACACGCTCCCTGGGCCGCATTGCAGGCCAATATAGCGGCGGGAACTGCTGCGCCTCCGGTTGTTACGCCCGCAGTACCCCCGGCTGCCGCACAGCAAGCCACCCATACGGCATTGCACCCTGACTGGCAGAGGCCATAGGCCGCTAGTCCTGCTTCGGTCGCTTTCATTGTGCAAAGCAGAAGTAACATCAGTGCTCCTCGGAATGCCATGGTCTTTGAAAGTTGACAGGTCTCAGTTCTGCAACATAACAAAAATTTATTTTGCTTGCTTGCTAACTTGCTTGCTTCCTTAAATATTTTATTGATAGCTTTGTTTGTTTGTTGAATGCCCGATACGCTTCATTTGGCCTCAGCATTGTGTTATTAAATTCCCACTTCTAACACCACCTTCTCCCCACCAAAAAAGGCAGAAGGAGATTTGAAATAATATCTTTAATGAGACTTGATGCCAAATGTTTTGACGATTCCACATAATACGGCTACCAAAAAAAAGGTCACGTGACCAGATATTCACGGAGATTTTCCTGGAAGTGGCTCCGGCTTTTATCTCAAAATACTCGTTTTTGCGATTTGAGTCGATGATCTTATCCATACAGTTGCTTTTTGAAGTATCAGTGCCAACTTGGGTGTTACCTTCGTGAGGTCACAGGACGATTAAGGCAATTGTAAGTGATTTCTCTTGCCACCTGGACGTGTCGGCCTTTTCAAATTTGCCGCCATTTAAACTAGAACAAAGGGGTGTACGAAGTGCGCTGGTGTCAGTTACACAATGTCAGCCAAAAAACTGGCAAGCTTATTCAGTACCCCTAAAGAGGCAATCGAGGACCTAGCATCAAGGGCACTGAGCAAAGCACGCTCTGTTGGATCTAAACTGAGAGGACATTCACCTAAAGAAACGGAGAGACATAACTCTAGTGTGGACGATACTATGGTGGACCTACTGGGTGATAAAGCTCAAAGTTTGGACAATACATCCACCCCAAAGAATCAATGGACTGAGACACGAGTTATTCGTGAGGATATAGCTAGAAAACGTAAATCGAGAAGAAACAAAGATAAAGGTAAGGAAGAAGATACTTCTTCTCCTTCTAACTCGCAAACTTTCACAAAACAGCTTGCTGAGAGTCAGCCTGACCAAGCGGTTCAGGACAAGAAATCAGCTGATTCAGACAATGGGGGTGATCAGCCGCAGCGGAGGCGGTCAGTTAGGGCTAACAATAAAGTACCCTTGTGCACTGAAAAATGTAAACACAAGAGAAAACAGGGCAAATTGGCGATGGTTCAGTGTATTACATGTATGCAGTGGTACCACTACAGCTGTGTAGGTGAGAAAGAAGCTGACATAGGGGCTCTATGGAACTGTAATGCTTGCCGATCATGCCCACATAACACTGAGACCATCATGAAGACTCTTGACATAATACAGAAACAGCTACAAAGTCTACAACAGCAAAATGTTGACCTGACTAAGCTGTTGGCGGCCAAGACCTCAGACTGTATAGAACTCCATAAAGAAAACGCTGATCTGCGGATTAAGCTTAATAAATGTGTAAACGAGAAGGATAGGACGGGCAGTTTAGTTGAGATCCCTGACAAGCGTACTGTTAACGACACTGCCCATGGTAGCCTCCTGATCGGTAGCTCTGCGATCAGGAATATTGAAAGCGTCGACAAAGATACTGTCGTTAATTGTTTGAGAGGAGGTCGTATCAATGACGTACATACCTCACTAACAAAGGAGACCAGAAGATACCAACAGGTGATTTTGCATGTTGGTACAAATGACTGCGGAAAATCAGGAGTAGTTGACGACATAGTCGCAGACTACCGCTTGCTTATACAAGGTGCCAAAGCAGTGGCAGATAAGGTATCAGTTTCAAGCATCTGTCCAAGAACAGACAATGTATGCGCTCAAGAATGTATTGAAGTTGTAAATACTGAATTGGAAGCTTTGTGTGCGGAGACAAACTGCACATTTATTGCTAATGATCCGAAGTTTCGCTTAGCCGATGGTTCCATCAACGAAGGCGCACTTTGGGTGGACGGGCTTCACCCTTCCCACTTTGGAACCAAAGCTCTGATTGATGCTTTCGCAATACCGTCCTTAAAGTTGAGTCAATACAGAAGCAAGGGCTTTCAGCAGCAGAGACCCCCAATGCAACATCCGCAACGTGGTGATAAGCAGCGATCGGGACCATCACACAGACCAACCATGAGCGGTAACGGTAGAAATCATAATCAGCCTAAATGTCACTTTTGCGGTGAGGCACATACACCCAAGGTCTGTCGTCACGGACGTAAAATAAAATGCCATTACTGTGGGATACTCGGACATAAACAATCAACCTGCTGGCGAAAGCTTAATTCCCGCTAGAGGTTCGGCCAAGAAGAGAGTGCCGGCAAAGCCCGGAAACCAAGGCGACATAAAAGAGGTGGTAAGCAGGTTAAGAATCGTAATTTAAGAACTGTTGCATCATCTCTCGCTTTTTGTAACGTCCAAAACTTAGGCTTGGCTAAAAGAAATGAACTGACCAATTTGTTGGACAATGAACGTTTCACGCTTTTTTGTATGACAGAAACTTTCCATAAAGATGATAGCGATGAGTTATTCAACTCATTGCACCCAGATTATAATTGGGTCGGGAAATCGAGATCCAATCATTACAAAAGTGGCGGAGGGGGTCTAGGAATCCTATTACGAAATGACGTATTAATCATGGACAAAAATTTATTTGGTGGGTTGTATGATGATCATGAAAGAATGTGGGTTAAGGTCAAGATCGGGACTAAAATGTTGGTTTTTGGTTTGGTGTATTTCCCAAATGACAACATTGATAAAGATAACAGTACGTCTCTATGCAATGAATTAATAGAAAACATATCTACCTTAAAATCTAAAGACCAAGACTTCATTTTATTTGGTGATTTTAATGGCAAGCTTTTAAATTTCAGACAAGATAACAGACCAAGCTTTAATGGTGATCTTTTACATAATCTTATTGAAACTACAGCTGTCCAGGTACTTAATGAATCACCGGTATGTTCAGGTACCTATACATGGCAAAGAGGTGATCTGAAGTCAACCATTGATTATGCACTGTGTAATGAGTCGGTATACAATGGTGTTACTTCAGTTACTATAGATGAACTAGGTCTGTATGACATCGGAAGTGACCACAACACTATCCATGTCCTCCTTGATTCATGTTCAGAAGACCCGAAAAACGAGATTACGGGTGACAAACTAAAAAGTTATTGGAACATTACAGAGAAGTCTGATTGGTACGCATTTAAAAGGGAATTGGATAATGTATTTTCAAACTGGGATTGTAATAATTTTCACTCAGCTGATGATGCATGGGACAGCTGGAAGGGAATTATCTTGAGAGCGGGTGAAAAGGTGATTGGTTTGAAACACGTAAGAGGGCGCTCAAATCGCCACTTTGCCATGGATAAAGATATTATGCGTCTCATACAAAGCAGAAAATCTGCAAACAGGCTGTATAGGTATTGGGCGAAACATGATACTGTTGACAGTAATGTGTTACAGGCTATATGGAAAGAATACTTAGACCGTAAACACGCTGTTCAGGAAAAGATCAAGTCGAAACGGGTTAAAGGCAAACTTGATGTTATTATTCGCAATTGTCACAAAGGTACAAAGAATACCAGGGCGTACTGGCGCACCTTAAAACGATTGAATTGTAACAATGGTTATCCCCTCAAAATTGTTCACCCTGACGATACTGGTAAAACTGTGGATGATCCTAAGGAGATAAACAGAATCCTTGGTAAATATTGGCAAAATTTGGGATCTTCCGGACCAGAATCTGTAGATCAGACAAAATTGAAAGAAGAAGTCGCAAATTTACATTCTTGCACAAGTGATGGACGCGGTCTTTCTGAGATAAACATAGGGGTACAAGAGGTTGAGAAAGCTATATGTAAGCTGAAAAATGGTAAATCATATGCTGTTGACAAAATCCCTAATGAATTTCTCAAAAACGGAGGAGCTACACTTACTCGTACTATTTCCAATATGTTCAATGTTTTTAAATTACTTGAAAGTTTTCCAAGTGAATGGTACACTGGAATTGTAAAGCCCATTCATAAGGAGGGTAACAAAGAAGTCTTGAGTAATTACCGCGGCATCACGCTAACGTCTAATCTATACAAGCTCTTTGCGTCCTTGCTTGAAAATCATATGATGACATTTTTTGAAAATACTAATTTCTTAGGCGAGCTACATGGTGCTTATAGAAAGGGTAGACGCCTAGAAGACCACTATTTTACTTTAAAGGGCTTATGTAGCCTCAGGAAAAATTTGAAGAAAAAAACATGGTTGGCTTTTTTGGATATAAGTAAAGCTTTTGATACTGTAAATAGGGATCGTATGTTTTGTTCATTATGGAAAAGTGGTGTGCAAGGTAAAACTTGGCGTTTGGTACAGAAATTATATGAAAATGTACAGAATAAGGTAATCTTCGGTCCATTTGAAAGTGACTGGTTTGAAGTGCAAAATGGCCTAAAACAAGGATGTATAATGTCCCCTACGCTTTTTTCGGTAGTTATGACAGATTTGCTAACAATGCTTCAAAACCAAAATTTAGGTATACCATTCCAGGATGAACATATACCAGCAATTTTATATGCAGACGACATTGTCCTAATTGCAGAAAATGATAATCAACTTCAAACGATGTTAAACGTAGCCCATTCTTTTGTTACTAAATGGGGAATGAATTTTAACGGTAATAAATCCAACATTATGACAATTGGTAAACGTATAGATAAAAACAAGCGATGGAAGCTGGGTCATATTGAATTAACGGAATGTGATTCGTATAAATATTTAGGTATACTTTTCAGTAAATATCTAGCTGATAGTGTTCATGTACAACAATATGTTAAACCCAAAGCCACCCGTCTTAACGGTTACATGTGCAGTATTTTGGCTGCCCACGAAAACTTGAACAGAGTAGTATTTGGGGACAGTCTCTGGAGAAGTTTGATAATGCCAGCGCTGACACATGGGTCTGCAGTTTGGCTGTGTAATTCTAAGGAAAGTGTAACAGCTGTTAAATCTTTTCAATATTCAGCCGCACGTGCAATTTTACGAATAAAAGGCACACCCGCGATGGTAGCCACTTTGGGGGATTTGGGTTGGCTACCGCTTAATTTTATTCTTGACAAAATAAGTATAAAGTACTTCCATAGATTAAAACACTTGCTCCCTGAGTCGAGACTTTGTAAAAGAATTTTTCTGGAAATGGAAAATGAATTTGTAAATGGAGGCAGTACCTCTTGGCCTTATTTTAAGGAAATTAAGAAAATATTTATTAACGTTGGACTCGATAATTTGATGTACCGTCAGGATGGACTGTGGGTTGACAAATTTCATAAACTGAGTGTAGACAACTTTATACAGAGCTTTTTCACCGAGATTGACAATAGGTCATCATTACATTTTTACAGCTTATTGAAGCGATCCTCTTTTCGGGAGGAATATCTTTTTACGGTGAATGATTTTGAATCGGCTCGCTTGAAGTTTATGGCACGTTCTGGATGTTTAGGTATACAGGAGAATTTATATAAATGGAATTTAGCATCATCTGCGACTTGTAAATTGTGTGGTAGCAGCTTAGAAAATATTTGTCATTTTTTGCTTACATGTCCAACACTCAATGCTATACGTCTGAAACTGTGGTATGAACTCGAATCCACTTTATGCGACACAGGTTATACGCACGTGTGGGAGCAGTTCATGGGCGCTTCCGTCAACAGTAAATTGTGCTTTCTTCTGGGTAACTCAGCTAATATTCATGGCGACCAAATTGGGATTATTTTTGATGGTGTATGCAAACGATTTTTAAAAGAAGCTTGGCTTACCCGTAAGTCCTTGGTGGACGGGACTTAACTAGTATCATATACTTTTAGTTTCATATGTCATTTATATTGCCCTAAAGTAGTCTCCCACGGGGAGGTGTGTGTGTTGGCTGCATTTTTCCGGATCGCTCCCTCGTCCCGTTTGTCGTCTCTTTTTTCTTTTTTCGCTGGATGTGGGTTGTGATCCGGGACGGTAATGTCAGCGCTCACACCGCCCCGGGGGCAGGGCGAAAGTGTGACTATATTTTTACTCCTGTATATATATATTATTTGATGTTTTAAATGACTATGTATGTCTATGTGAACGCACCACAATTTTACCCCTGGTTTGTGGTGCCCCCGTGTAAAAGGGGTAGTTTCGTAAATAAATAAATAAATAAATAAAAATACGAAGTGCCATTCTATCCTGGCTGCCGTAAGTTTTAAGGCCACACACAAAATCAAGCGGCAGATTATAAGACAATGGGAAAAATCCCGTTACAGTCCCAGGCCGATTTCTAATGCTGATGAAGTCCATCAATAAAGTGAATGACAATACAAAAAATAAAAAATAAAAATAAAAAATAAATAAATAAACAAATAAATAAATAAATAAATAAATCCGGAGTGTCATCATGCGAGTATTGACATGCACTGGATTTTCTTCAGAGATCACATTCATGAAAACATTATTGCACAACGTATATTTTGCTACGTACAAGGTGTGAAGACAAAAAAATCTAATACTCATCAAACAAAAGTACAAAACCGTTCATTTACGTGATAGTAGTAGGATTGGCGGTTCACCTCCATCTATTGTTTTATATACTCACAGGGGGATGACTCATGAGTTTTCACATACTGTATTAAATAGGGGGCATTTAAAACATTTGTTACGAACAAACCTCTTTTTTTGGAAGTGGAGAATCAGCAAGAAAGTTTGCTATTCAAAGAACATAGGCAAACAAATAACTAACAAACAAACAAACAAACAATCAATGGACCTAAACCTCCCATTGGCCGTGTAAAAGACATGAATGGAGAGAGAGAGAGAGAGAGAGAGAGAGAGAGAGAGAGAGAGAGAGAGAGAGAGAGAGAGAGAGAGACAGAGAGAGAGAGAGAGAGACTGTTGCATCATACTATTGCTCATAGTCTGAAATTGAATAAGACAATGAACCAATTATCTTTTGCCCCTCATGTACGACATGTACACTATTATTATGACACGAACAAGAAGAAAAACAAGATATGTTTGTAAAACATAGATGACCCCCTCCCTCATTACCCTTGCCCTCGCTACCCTATTGATAGTGGTAGAAGGGGCACTCGTGACCTTACAAAATTAGTGAAGGTTGATCATACATCAATGTTACATATCTTTATACTTTAACCTAGCCCTTAAGAAACGACTAAAAACCTGGGCAATATAAAAGTTATAGCTGAAAAATTAGTCATCATTTAGAAACCATATTCAGCAAAGTGGCTTTATGACCTTGGAAATTATGGCAAGGTCACTCATTTTCCCTTGACCTTCTTCAGTTATTGTGCAAAAAAAGGGAAGTCTACTGTCTGTGTGTGACCCTCAAAACTGGGTCAAGGTCACCCATCTACAAACTCAAACTAGCCCTTATAGGCAACCATAAAGCTGTGCAATATAAAAGTGCTACCTCTAAAATGCAAGTTATCATGCAAAAACAGTATTCAGCCAAATGGCTCTGTGACCTTTGAAATTAGGTCAAGGTCACCCATCTTCAAACTTGACCTGGACCTGAATACGGACAATTATCCGGTGGAATATAAAAGTCCTAGTTTAAAAACCTCTTCAGTTATCATGTGGAAACCAAAGTTAACTCAGGTACCAACCCATATTCAGCAAAGTGGCTCTGTGACCTTTAAAATGAGGTATAGGTCATCTATCTTTAAACATTGCCAAGCCCCAAATATGGACTATTATCCTGTGCAATATAAAAGTCCTAGCTTAAAAACCTCTTAAGTTATGGTGCAGATACCAAAGTTAACTCAGGTACCACTGTGACCTTGGAAATTAGGTCAAGGTCATCCATCTTCAAACTTCGCCTAGCTTTTGATAGAATGATACACCTATACAGTATCAAAGTCCTAGCTCAAAAACTTCTTGAGTTATTGTGTGGAAACCACAGTCTAACTACAATCTCTCTGTGACCCTGAAAACTGAGTCAAGGTCACCCATCTTCAAAATCAACCTAGTCCTTACAGAGAACCATAAAGCTGTGCAATATAAAAGTTCTAGCTCCAAGGTACAAGTTATTATGCAGAAAGCATGAAACAATATTCAGTAAAGTGGCTCTGTGACCTTTAAAATGAGGTCAAGGTCATCCATCTTCAAACTTCGACTAGCCCCAAATATGGACTATAATCCTGTGCAATATAAAAGTCCTAGCTTAAAAACCTCTTCAGTTATTGTGAGGAAACCAAAGTTAACTCAGGTACCACTGTGACTTCGGAAATTAGGTCAAGGTCACCCATCTTCGAACTTCTCCTTGCTTTTGACTAGAATGATACACCTATACAGTATCAAAGTTCTAGGCCAAAAACTTTTTGAGTTATTGTGCGGAAACCACAGTCTACCGACCGACCGACAGACCGACCGGTATGTGCAACGCTATATGCCCCACCTTCTTCGAAGGGGGGCATAAAAATTCTATAAGCAGGATAAAAGACAAGTAGGACAATGATCAAGACTCGACAATAAGATAGCCTTCATAAATTTTGACAAGCTACCAGAAAGTCAAGCCAACCAAGAATTCAATGGATAGAGAAATTACCATTGGCTCCAATGCAAAATGGCAACCCAGCAGAATTCTGTATACTAGTAGACAATACGAGGACCGACTTGATCGACTTGCAAAAGACACGCTTACGAGTGAAATGTCGCACCACCACGAACAATTGTTCTCCTGTGAGTGCTGCAGATAAAGCAAGTCTCATTAACTTGAGTTTACACAGTGTAAGTTCGGACGTTCAAGTATACTGGCAAAACAGACTGGTAAGTGGCGGACGATTGAATCCATGCAAGGCATAACTTGACACCGTGTTGAATTATGCTCAAGATGCGACAGGAAGTCAACTACAAACTCAGCTGTACTCTAAAGACAATGCAAATTACATGGATGAAACAAACCCTCTGGTTGGTCTGAATTTTGGATTGACATTACGAAATACCTACACAAGCAACGGTCAAAGTGAGGACACAACGGGACCCCTGTATTCTGACACGTTTCAACAACCTCATCTATCACTCAATGGGATACCAGTCATGGTCAAATTGACACCCAGTCCAAATACATTGCGTCTGATGAAAGTGGGCCCAGAGAACTACAAAGTGGATATTCAAACAGTGAAATTGTGGATATCTGCTGTTTGGCCCCCACACCCAACATGGAGATCAGTTGACGTCTACAAAATACCACAGCCAAGTACTCCATCATGAAGTCAGACCTCATGACGCATGCTGTGGCACAAGGTACGCCACATATTCAACTGGCTAACTTATTCCAGGGTCGTATACCTGCACAAATGCTAATTGGTTTGTTGGCTTCTGAGACTGTGAGGGGAAGTTACACTCTCAACCCCTTCTATTTTCAACTTTATAACCTGAATTACCTACAAGTGACTGTGGATTGTGTTTCATCCCCGAAAAGAGCTCTGGAAACAATCTACACATGGACTGTTACCTCACTTTGTTTACGGGGACTGGTAAATGGAATACCCACGATGGAAATTACATCAAACCAGATAATTATCCTAACAGGCACTGTCTTTATTCAACGTTGATCCATCCAAACAGATGCAAGATGTCATGCCTATAAGTAGAAAAGTCAACATCAAAGTGGAGGCTAGATTTGCTCAACCACTGCTGATAACAGTTGACCTGTTGATCTATTTCATTTTTCCAGAGGAAATCAAAGTGGACTTTACTCGTTACGTATACCTACAATGAGCCAACTAAAGTCGGCATTGCTGAAAAATTGTCTGATGACACGCATGGGAGAAACAGGAGAAACAATAATGATATAGTATTCCATTTCATGAGGAAATATTATCAATTGTGGAAAGAAAAATAAGGCTATGAAAATGATATTTTACATGTGTCTGTTTCTACTAACATCAAATATGTGTGTGTGTGTGTGTGTGTGTGTGTGTGTGTGTAGCCCTACAAACGCTCCCACAGATGCTCTACAAATGCCTCAGAAATGCCCTTCATGCGCCCACATATGCCTTCATATGCCCTAATAAACACTTTCATACACCCTAATATACGCCTTAATATGCCGCAACATACACTTTCATACACCCTAATGCACGACATCATACACGTACATACGCCTTAATATACACCTTCATATGCCTTCATACGCCCACATAACCCTCATATGCCTTCATATGCCCTAATATAGTCTCATTTGAACAGAAATCTATAAGTAGCAGACAACACTGTGAAGGCAACAGCGAGGCCACATCTGCAGTTATTATTTTAGCATGGAGATGGAGGTAATTTTTAACAGTAAAAATGCCTTACAAATACAAGCGTGTGTGTCACATCTCTAGAAAGAATAATCTAAGTTAGCTGAATGCACACTCACGTAAGGTACATGGTTTGGACAGTGGAAAAAGACAAAAATGGTTGAAGAAAGCCGTTCTCATTTCAAGCAATACAGAAAATCTTGGAAGCCAAGGACCACTCTCGAAGGGACACAGGGCCACTAATCACGGGGTATTGGATCACTCTCAGATGGACAGTAGTCACTCGAGATCGTCAGATGCCATAGGGCCACTCTATGGAGTACAAGGCTACCAAATAACACAGACACACGTTTTACATTTAAACATCCTTTTACGATGATTGTGGCGGCCCGTACCGGTTTTGGCAAGACTGTATACCTAAACCAACTTTTGTAGAAAGCCAACCAGACCATTGAACCTCCACCCGAGAGAATAAATATTTGTTACACACATTGCCCTTGTGTAATGAGATGCATGACAGCTAGTGTTCCAAATATAGAATTCATCCGAGGTATACCTTCAAACTTGGATCAAGGTAGCTTTCTGGACTCGGACACAAGAAACTTGATTGTATTTGACGATCTGATGAGCGATATTAGGAACTATGAAAGAATGACAGATATATTCACCACAGGAAGCCACCATCGCAATTTGAGTGTTTTTGTACTCATGCAAAATTTCTACGAACCACGCACAGCGACCATGCGCCGAACTTGTCACCGCAATGTCCTCATTTTCTGGGAGATGGATTGCTTCCATGGATGCCAACCCATTTTTCAGCAGTGATTTAACAGTGTCCTCTGTTAACTTGCTGGTTGCTGGCATGCGCCTATTGTTCAACGCTTTGTCGGTCGTCCTTCTCAGATAAGACCACTGCCTCCTGCGGCTCCACCCCCGTCATTGTTGCAATTATATGAAGCGGAAACTGTAGTCTAGTTTTCAAAAAAATCCTCAGTGCAAAAGTAACACTCGCTCATAGGATTGGTGGTACAGTTGTGATAGTTATAACATGTCACATGACCATTATGCCACATAATCAACGAGGTCGAAGCCCAAGTTGATTTTGATGGCATAATGGTCATTGTGATATGTTATAAACAACTTTTAAAACAGGATAGTAGGAACTGACGAAGATATTCCTTGGCGCATGACATTTCCCCCTACTTTTTGTGCATGGTGTAGTTTGCCGCTTACGTAAGTTGTCACAGGCACAGTCAAGTTTGACTGCTTGCTCATGTATGTTCCACTTATCAATATCGCAGAAGGAAGACCAGGTGGTGGAAGCCAAAATGACAGATTTAAATGAATCGGACAGTATTCCCACTCAACAGTTATTGTTCCAGAGGAGTACCCGTCATAATGACGAGAGTGCACGCTACAAGAAACCTATTGTAGGCAAAAAAAGCATTACAGTTTTGGAATTTAGTTCACTTATTTTTTCCGGGTAAATGCTTTGCATGGACACTGATTAAGCTTTCTAAACAGAGTCATGTACATCAACTTAAATTATGCCGGCAGTGATATCATGCTAGATATGACAGACGACTTGGGAAGTTCTAGGAATACACGTCTGTACCATTCCGAGTCCTGTGGTCATCTGCATAGTTCCTGCTGGAACAATAACTTAGTTTGGGCTGTTCTGGGGAAGTGTCAACAACAACCGTTTCTACAACACACTGCCTGTAGGTCATGCTGCACTGCACAACACTAGCAATGCTATTGTGTGAAAAGTGTACATTATGTGTTTATTTCACTTGCTATTTAATAGTGAAGGAAGCCAATAATCTGCAATTTTCATAGAAGAATGAATTATGTGATATAATCAACTCTTTTTACGGCTACCTATTGGTCGGTTCCTACCACCCATGTTACAATAAATGATATTCCATCCTTGCGTTATCCCCTTTTGTAAAGATGTATTGGGAGTACTTAACTAGTTCAACACATGGAATTGCGTACGTTCTTGGAATTTCAAAAACGGTATGTACCAGTCTCCTGATCTGTTCCTCATGCAAAATCTTTGCAACGATGCCCGCTATGATGCCCGCTATGGTGTATGCCGGTAGGGGTTATCGGCAGAAGTGGCAGAGGCAGAAGTGGCAGAAGTGACGTGTTTTCCTCTGCTGCTCCATGGCGGTGTATATTCTTACCTCTCTATGCAATCAAATCAAGTCTATGTATCTAAATATCTCTCATACTGGCAAAACACTGTTAAAAATAAATCACAATAGAATTCTTGATCAATATAGTACCGAACCGCGAAACAGCAGAAGTATGTCCGCATATTGACTGAGGGAGGCGCCATTATTTTAGATTGACCAGGTGCTGGGTATCTAAAGTAGGATCATAGTCTGCTTCTTGTATTTTCTTGGCCCCCTAAACGTAAATTTATATATTTATTGTTCTAAATGTATTTGCTTACCATCTAGTTCCCAAATACAAAAAGTAAAAATTTGTCTGCACATGTCAGAAAATTGGTGTTCTCTTTTGAACATGCATGAATTTCATAGACAGAATTGGCTGAATTGCATAAGTGGGACACATATATATATATATATATATATATATATATATACATATATGAATTTTTTCTATCTCATAATACAAAAATTTGATTGATACTGGGGCCTAGAAGGAAGTACCCCTTTTCACTTTAAAATTTGTCTTTTTTAATGATGGAAAAAATACAACACAGTAATAAGTCTTCATATTATTATCATTATTATTATCATTATTATTATTATTATTGTTATTGTTATTGTATTGTTATTATTATTATTATTATTATTATTATTATTATTATTATTATTATTATTATTATTATTATTATTATTAGTTGTTGTTGTTGTTGTCCAGCTGACAGAGATCAAGATGTGTAACATAGTGACATGACATAGAACAATGAGAGTAAATGACAGAATACATAAACAGAAAAACAGAAAAGAAACAGAGAGCATGTTACATAAAAAGGAAAAACGGGTGTGACCATACAATGTAGAAAGAATTATGCTACAAAGCATCTGTTTAACAAGCTGTAACAAGAAGACTGGATGTGGAAATGAGGTAATAAAAAAAACTAAGACTGCTAGTTGTAGTTAGTTTAGTTTCAAATAATATGTTAAAGATTCAAAGTTCGGGAAAGTTACTGATTATTTCACATACTACAAAATGCAAGTCAACGTGCCTGTCCTTACAGAAGAGTTTGGGATAAGATGATGGTTCGTGTATTTCTAAGATACGCTACAAGCGTATTACCGGCATATCAGAGAGCATGGGTAACTGAACGGTTTTGTTGTTGCATTAGAATAGAAGGCAATATTATATAACTGCAGTATTTTCATAACATGCGAAGTATACGATTATACACCACTAGTCAATGTGTGCTGATAACATGGTATCGGAAAGTGGTAAGCTGTGCTTAGCATAACGAGACTTGTTGTTACATTATGATAATGCAAACAGAGCTAAATACCATTGTCCAATGAAAAAAGGTGAAATTGTACAGCCGTCCTGTAGTACAAAGTCAGCATGGAGTGGTTACAAATAAAATAATAAAACTATGCGAGTGTGAATGCCTGGCCGACCGTTCTACATGGCACGAGCGTAGCGGCGGACAGCCAGGATACACGAGGTGAAGTCTGCCGCAGGCGGACCACCGAGTGTATCCTGGCTGTCCGCCGCTACGCGAGTGCCATGTAGAACGGTCGGCCATGGTACTCAACACGAGAATGGTTTTATTTTTATCCCATGTATATTATCATTCATCCACTCATCCATCTAATCTTTTGTATCTGCCCCTACAGGATCTAAAGTAAAGTCCATTTTTCCAAAACTCAACTTTGTAATTGCCGCTCGGTACTTTTCATAGCAGACGACAGAAATCAACATCCAATGTGCGCGCGCATAGGGGGGCGTGGCAGTAGCGTGTGGAACGGTCTCGAGAGTGCAGAACGGTCTCGAGAGTGTGGAACGGTAAAAAATACTACACAGTGTAGATCGCCACGTCCACAGCTACTCTGGACTACACATACATGGGATAAATGACAATACCATATCACTGCAATATTAACATAATACAGCAAAACCTCTCCAACCGAGCAAGTCACTGCAATATTAACATAATACAGCAAAACCTCTCCAACCGAGCAACTCCACACACCGAACACCACCCCCCGGTCCCAAACACACAGTCGCAATGTGAGCAAACCTCCCACACCGTACACTTCACCATACTGAACACTTTCTTTCCGGTCCCAAGGGTGTCCGGTATAGGAAGGCCCTACTGCACATGAATATGATTTTCTGTCGGTACATGTAGTATAGACGGAAAATATTGTTTAGCTGGTACGCAATACAATTGCGATTTGGCGGGAAATGGGGTAAATAGACTGCAGGGTTCTGATTGGATGGGCGGTTTGGCGGGAATAAAGTCCAATACTGATTGGTCCTTGTGAGAATCTTGGGGTAGTATATATAGGGTGAGTGTAATGAACGCAACATTCCACGCTCACAAATTAGTTGGTCTTCAGCTTTCGTCCTCAAGATTATGACGTCCGTTCAGGAGAAACAACCTACAGGAGATTAGGCCTATAGAGACCACGACGCTTCACTATTGGGTCAGATTGGAGCATTAATAGATAGTAAATTGGATATTTTCAAGTCTGAGATACATGCCAGGGCTGATGAGAATCTGGATGAAATTAGGAGGCTGAAATATACGGAGAGAAGGACGTTTAAGAAAAAAGGAAATGAACAGCAGTATATTCATAACTCCAAAGTCCTGGATTGTATGCAGCGGGCTGGTTCCAGCCTGGAAAACAAGAAATACGACGCTGCCAAGGAGGCTTTATCAGAAGGTATTGACTGTACTAAACACCGGCAAAAGCTAATTCTTATAGCAGACTCTGAAAAGTTAGGCTGGAAAGTGGTAGAAGATTACAAGATTAATGAAGTATGCTCCGATGAAGAAGATCAGAAGAAATTATGGAGGGCCGCTTCTAGGGCAGAGAAAAGGGCCAGGGAAGAAGAAAATGAAAGACAGAACAAACGCAGACGGTTTGGGGTGCCTATGTACCAGGCAGGACCCAGGATGGACAGCGGCAGCTTGGACAATCAAGGTGCCGGCGGGAGTGCACTGGGTGGCCGCAGGGATAGGTCGAGGGATACCTGCTTCCTTTGTGGACAAGCTGGCCATTGGAAAAGTCAATGTGGAGTGCTGAAAAGGATTAGCCAACAACCACAGGCACAGCTGGGACAGTTAAGTACTACTTATTGTTCACAGAAATCCTAGAATGAGGGTAGTTTGACACCTAAGGGTAGATTATGTGAGGCATTATGCTTTTGGAAATCCATTACAGAGTCGGAATTCATTCTCAATGTAATAAATGAGGGGTATAAGTTGCCCTTTTTTGCAACTCCAGAGACATGCGAGTTTGACAATAACGCGTCTGCATTAAGGAATAACGAATTTGTTAAAAGTGAAATAACGACACTGCTGGAGAAAGGGTGTATACGGAAAGTAGATTCGAAGCCATACGTGGTAAATTCGCTGTCAGTGAAAGAGAACAAAAGTGGTAAATTACGCCTGATTTTAGAACTTAGTTATGTAAATTTATTTTTGCATAAACACAAATTCAAAATGGAGGATATTGCTATGGCGCGTTCACTATTTGAAAACGGGTCTTTTGTATTTTCGTTTGATATCCGTTCGGCATACCATCATATAGAAATATACACAGAATACCATACCTACTTGGGTTTCAAGTGGCGGTACAAGGACAGAAACGATTTTTTTTTGTGTTTACAGTTCTTCCTTTTGGTTTATCTACGGCAGTTTATCTGTTTACTAAATTGTGTAAACCGCTTGTTACCAAATGGAGGGCACAGGGTATCCGATGTCTTTTATATGTTGATGATGGGATTGGGGGTTCCCAAGTGGAGATGGAAGCTAAGAAACATTCTATTGTCAGACAGGATCTGCGATCATCTGGTTTCATAGAAAGTACAAACAAATGTCACTGGGAACCGACACGCAATATAGAATGGCTGGGACACAAACTTGATTTTGACAATAATACTATATCCATAACATCCCGGAGGATTGATAGCGCTAAAATGGACATCAGAAATCTTTTGCAGGGAGGATTTTGGAAAAGGGTACCAGTTAAAACCCTGGCGGGAATCGCGGGTAAATTGGTGTCTATGTATCACGTTTTGGGAGCCAAAGTAAAATTTCACTCCAGGTATATGTACCATGCCATTGAGCGTCGTAGGTCATGGGAGGATAAGATTGCACTGGATGCAGGTTTTCTTTCAGAACTTGTATTTTGGTATGAGCAAGTAGGACCCGTGAATAAGTGCAACTGGAAGGTGTGTTTGGATGATTCAGCTAAATTTGACGCGTATGTCTATAGTGATGCATCAGCGGTCGCCTATGGTGGGGTTGCCACATGGTTCACTGAACATAAAGAGAGCAGTTCACCATTGGTGATACATGGTAATTGGGATATAAATGAGCGAGACCGTAGCTCAACCTGGCGGGAACTGAGGGCCATCTTAAATGTACTAGGCAGTTTGGAAGACATAATGAAACGACGGGTAGTTAAGTGGTATACAGACAATGCAAATGTAGCAAAGATTGCGTATGGAGGAAGCATGAAGCTCGATTTGCATACTATGGCTCTGGAAATAAATGACCTGTGTAGTAACAATAATATTCAGATCACGGTAGTGTGGATACCAAGGGAATTGAATGTTCAAGCTGACTTAATTAGTAAGCTGGTTGACAAGGATGATTGGGGTATTGCGCACCATGTGTTTCGCTATTTTGATAGGCTGTGGGGACCTTTCACAATAGATAGATTTGCAACTGCATATAATACCAAATGTACCCGCTTTAATTCGAAGTTCTGGAATCGAGGAGCGGAACAAGTTGACAGTTTCAGTCTCGATTGGCATGGGGAAAATAATTGGGTGGTACCGCCCCCATGCATGACACCCAAGGTTTTGGCACATTTCCGTAGCTGCAATGCTAAGGGTGTGTTGGTTATACCAGTGTGGAGATCAGGGTATTATTGGCCCCTTATATGTCCTGACGGCTTGCATTTGGCAAAATTTGTGTGGGATTGGAGGATAATCTCAGACGAAGCTGGTATTGTAGTTAGCGGGAAATATGGACATGGGGTTTTCTCAGAAGAAAAATTGAAATTTCGTATGCTAGCTTTGCGCATTAATTTTGATCTACAACAACGTGTGGCTTTGCGGGGCTTTTGCCTTACCAAACAAGGTTTTTGTTCTGTTTGTCTATACAAATGAACAAGGGGGAGCATGGTGGGTGTAATATATCAATAACTTTTGCGGTGTAAGAGAGATTTTGCTGCCAGGTGCCCATGTTGGGTGAACCGTGGTTTTTGACGCTTATGGCCCACTGAGGAGGCGATGCGTGATGATATGGTTAGCATGCGCCCCATAGCGGGGTATTGCTGAACTTGGTGTTGAAAGCCCACTGAGGA
>OZ026615.1:34928654-34993654 GCA_964020975.1 Hermodice carunculata | reverse complement strand
GGCGAGGTGTGTCGATATTATCATTATGTGCCCCACAGTGGGAAGGTACTGAACTGGACGTTCATAGCCCACTGAGGAGGCGATGTGTGATATTGTTTATACGGGTCCCATTGGGGATAAAGCAGTATGCCCACCGAGGAGGCATATGCATGAGGGTAAATTTGCAAAATGTATGCATTGTGCAAATTTTTGCAGAATTGTAAAGTTCATTTAAATACTATTGTAGTGAATTTTGAGTATTCTATTTTAATGATATTGGATCAGTCAAGAAATGATGTATAACTTTAATATCATGTTAAGCTGATTTCTATATGCACGTGTGTTCACAAGTGTTACTATTTATGATGTATAGACCTTTAGTGAATATTGTTTTTGCCCACATCTTGGGTTCTTGAACTATGCTTGTACCTAATTCAGGTGTATATTTTGCAGAAATGAACCTGTGGGCATTCACTCCTCTGGATAACTCGTACAAGGATTCCCTGGCACCAGAGTTACATCCTTATGGGGACGCTTTGCCAGATGTACTTTTGAGATCTAAGGCCGCTGGGGCCTGAACTCTTATATGGCAGGCATAAAGGCATGGACTAGGTTTGCCGCGAAGTACAATATGATCGCTTTTCCAGCTAAAGTTATGGATTTGTCCATTTTCTTTCTCCGCATGCTGGAAGAAAAACACTCTTCACATTCAATTACCAATATTTACTATGCTCTTAAATGGGCACACGATTTAGGGGGAATTTCGATATCTAATCCTCTAGAAAATTTTTTGATTAAGAATATTGTGGAGTCTGCTAAGCGTGTTTTTGGAAAACCTACAGTTCATAAGCCTGCTTTGCCAGTGGAAGCCTTGGCAAGTTTATGTGAAAAGTTTGCCGATTCAGTAGATGTTCTAGCGCGTAGGGATGTAGCTTTGTGTTTGGTAGCATTTTCAGGTTTCTCACGCAACAGTGAATTATCCTTGCTAAGATGTAACGATTTCAAGCTATTTGAGAATCATGTAGAAATTAAAATCCGTAAGGGGAAAACGGACCAATACCGAAGTGGGAATGTTATAGTTATCAGTAAGACTGGTAATGTATCATGCCCAGTGATGAACCTAGTCAAGTTTATAGAAGCTGCGAAAATTGATTTGACTTCTGATCAGTTTTTCTTTAAACCTGGTTTTCGCACGGGCATACTTTCTAAATTGGTACATGTTAATAAAGCATTGAGCTATACAAGGGTAAACGAAATAGTGAGACAAAGATTTGCAGAATTCTTACCAGACGTTAAGAGTTTCACAATACATTCATTTAGGTCTGGAGGTGCAACTGCAGCTGCACATGCGGGGGTTAAGGATAGATTATTCCAAAGGCATGGCAGATGGAGTAGAGAGAAGTCAAAAGACCGTTATGTTGATGACTCCCTGCAGGAGAAACTTGGTGTTTCAGCATCTCTGGGATTGTAAATATAGTATTCAGCATATTGTGATGTATGTTTCATTTGGCAGCGCTCCATATAACGTCTCTATACTTTGTGTCCATCTCTGTGCGTGAGCATTCTATTTATATAAATTAATTGAGTAGTGTTATGTTTGAGTATTTAAGTATTTAGTATGGAGTAAAGGCTAAACTATGATTTTCTGTCGGTACATGTAGGATAGACGGAAAATATTGTTTAGCTGGTACGCAATACAATTGCGATTTGGCGGGAAATGGGGTATATAGAGTGCAGGGTTCTGATTGGATGAGTGGTTTGGCGGGAATAAAGTCCAATATTGATTGGTCCTTGTGAGAATCTTGGGGTAGTATATATAGGGTGAGTGTAATGAACGCAACATTCCACGCTCACAAATTAGTTGGTCGTCTCCTAAATGGGATTTTTTTTTTTAATTTACCCTACGCTTTCCAGAGTTTTTGTCGTCGTACAGGATGATGTTTTATCTCTGGTTTTGGTGCGGGGATTATGTTGGTGACGTAAAGCTGAGAAGGTTCATAAGTGTCTGGAGTAAGTTTTGGTTTAAGTATGGTTATACTTTGATGTATGCTGCTGACTTCTATGATTCGGCGTTATTTCTCAGCCGTTTGTATTTTCTGCTGAATAAACCATCTCTGTGCATGAGCATTCTATTCATATAGATTAATTGAGTAGTGTTATGTTTGAGTATTTAAGTATTTAGTATGGAGTAAAGGCTAAACTACACTGTAATACAACGCCCCCACTCACCATAAAATGCTTATGTCATGTAGTACTGGCATATGGCAAAACGTGGTTGGCAGGAAGAAATTTTAGAATCATTATACCGCAATGACACGTGAGATAAACATGTTACATAATTCCACGGCGCAGTGGGTGGGAGGTGGAAAGAGGAAGTGTCAAGCGAGATATACATTTTTTGCAATAATATGATAAATTAGTCTATCCCCATTATACTAGACAACATAATTTAAAAGATCTCAAACAAGTTCAATGATACAGTCGAGCTAATAATTGCACAATACACAACTGTAAATGTAAACAGTATGCTCGGGGAATGAAGAAAAAAGTGAAGAGTGAAGTACATGTCTATCAGATGAGCATCACTTTCGATAATAGAAAGCCCTGTTGGACTAGCCTGCTTACATCAGGCAATAAAGTATAATTGGTAATCTTAGAAATCAAGATACGTGATATATTTGTATTAACAAACTGGATTGAAAAGTTCGTGTTAACAATTGCACGTCTGCAGATATAAAGTACATAGTATGCACGTGAGAATTCTGAAATAGTTCTCGAAATATACATTTAAATGTACCCCTCCAAATCGGACAGCTCATGAACTTCCACTATGCGCCCAGAGGGAGAGTCTCTGCCCCAAGCGTTTACCTCGCGACCAACAAGAGTGGATTTTTTTCTCACGCCGCAACTTGCGGGCAGCATACATGATGCTAAAGCGTTTCTTGGTTAAGTCCTCAGATATATGGGCATCGTTACTCTTCTTCCTGGCACTGAAAAATTTCTGTCTAGTACGATAGCTCACAAACCTCACAATAACTGAACGGGACTTCCCGGGTACCTTTTTGCCAACTCTATGAGATCTGCTTATCTCATTTGGATCCAAATTATTATTCGGGGCCATTTCTTGAGCTGATTAGATCTTGGTGATCTTAACCCAATTTCTAAGGTCAAAGTGTAAAATATTATCTTGCTTGTAAACAATATATCACCTGAGACATCACCACGTTTAAAACTTCGAGGACACAGGAAAAGTCACGCCACATACAACAGTTGGCATGGGGGCAATACATTTATTAGTCTTCTAATTCTGCCACCCAGCAAAGCACGAACACGCACTCATTATGTGCGACGACAGGACAGGTAGTGCCTACATCCGCAAACAGGGAAGCACACAGTCTGAAGAACACTCATGTGGGACATATACTACTATAGCACTCTGCAAATGGTTTCCATGTATACGCAAGGCATGTACTGGGACTCCAGAATGTCTTGGCCAGTCAACTTTCTCAAAAGGATTAGCCTGAAAGAGAGAGAGAGACAAAAGGGAAGAAGGAGCGGGAACAAAAGAAAAGATGGGAAGATAACATCGGAGAATGGGCTGGCTTGAAACTCAATGCTTCAAGAAAGCAAAAAACCAAAGGGATGGAGAGAACTGGTTGCCAATTCCACAATGGCACTCCTACAGTTGACTTGACTATGAGACAGACGAAACCAGACAAGAATCAATACAAATGACCGCTTGTAAAAATATAAAAATGACCCTCATATATATATATATATATATATATATATATATATATATATATATATATATATATATATATATATATATATATACATATACATATATATAGTAACAACAGAATATAGGTATTAGTGTTTAAAGCTTTTAATACGTCGTCCCTCAAAGTGCCAACATGTAAATCATGAAATCAATGTTGAAATTGCAAATGAAATCAATGATAATAGAATGTCAAGCTGCAAAGAATCCTTGATTCTGCAATTAATGTACAATTATATTCTTTCTGTCACATTATGATTGAGTTGCATCCTTTTGTAGCAAGTTACTTAGGAAAAAGACACCATGTCTTTTTATTTTGACCAAAAGTTATGCGTTACTTTGATCAAAAGTAGTGTGCTACTTTTAACCAAGTAACTGGTTATTTTGACCAAAAGTAACACGTTACTTCGACCAAAACTAACGCGTTACTTTAACGCAAAGTTACGTGTTCCTTTGATCCAAAGTAGCGTGTCACTTTTGCCAAACGTTCAGCGTTAGTTTTACAGAAAGTAACGTGTTCCTTTTAGTCAAAGTAACCCGTAACTTTGGGTAAAAAGTAACACGTTACTTTCTGTCAAAGTAACGCGTAAGTTTATGTCAAATAGTAACACGTAACTTTCGGGCAAACTAACGTCTTAGTTTAGTTAATTTTTGCCCTGTTGGCGTAGGTTCATGTCAAATAGTAACACGTTACTTTGACCTAAACTAACGCATTATTTTTATCCAAGGTTATGCGTTACTTTGAAAAAAAGGAATGTGATACTTTTGCCTAAAGTTACACATTACGTTGATAGAAAGTCAAGTGCTACTTTTGCCCAAAGTTACGCGTTAGTTTGACAGAAAGTAGCGTGTTCCTTTTGGTCAAAGTAACGCATAACTTGGGGTGAAAGTAACACGTTACTCCCTGTCAAAGTAACGCGTAAGGTTATGTCAAATAGTAACACGTCACTTTGATGAGAGTAAAGTGTTACTTTAGTTAATGTTTGCCCTGCTGGCGTAGGTTTATGTCAAATAGTAACATGTAACTTTGGCGTAAAGTAACAGGTTACTTTGACAGAAAGCAACACGTTACTTTCGCCAAAAGTAACGCCATAATTGGACCAACATAACGCATTACGTTTACCCAAAGTTACGCGTTACTTTGACCAAAAGTAACGTGTTATTTTTATCTAAAGTTACGCGTTACTTTGCCATTAAGTAATGTGTTACTTTTGGTCAAAGTAACGCTTAACTTTGGGTAAAGGTAACACCTTACTTTGGTCAAAGTAACGAGTAACTTTGGGCGAAAGTAATACTTACTTTGGATAAAGTAACACGTTACTTTCTGACAAAGCAACCACTTATTTTGGGCAAAAGTAACACTTTACTTTCTGTGAAAGTAACACGTTTCTTTCTGGCAAAGTAAGCCGTAAGTCTATGTGAAATAGTAACATGTTACGTTGGTCAAAGTAACGTGTTACTTTGGTTAATTTTTGCCCTGTTGGCGTATGCTTATGTCAAATAGTAACAAGTTACTTTGGTCAAAGTTAGGTGTTATTTTAATTAATTTTTTCCCTGTTGGACGCCCATACAAGTTTCATTTTTATCTTTCAGTTACTGTTTATTCACAATAATCCGTTAAGCCAATTTTGAATTAGCGTAGCACCTGAACAAAATTTAGCAAGTTTTTTTAACATTTGAATTTTGAGATAGGCCTATTGGCTGTAAAAGAAATATGTGTTGTTTCGAGTGACATAAACTCAGGTCATTCAAGTATGATAACAATTGTCTATCTCTTACTCTAAGCCCAGAAGCACTGCCATAGGCCTAACAGGTCTGGAAGATATAATCTCTAAGTACACAATGCCCCAATTACCTTTCGTGGTATAACGATATCAAGATTTGCAGGGAGGTAGAACAAATGCATAATACGGCATTTCTGCATGATTATAATCTCATGTTTGGTAATGTTTTTTTCCAGTTTAATAAAATAAACCACTAAATTTAGGCTATACAAAGTATTGTAACCATGCAGAGCGCTTTTCACACAATCAATGGGAGAACATTATGCCCCAGAATAGATAAAGATTAGGGATGTTTAGCTAGGCTCTGTGAAATTGAACGTGAACATGTGGAAGGGCTCTATTTTTTTCTGAATAATCTCCTATGATAAATTTACATGGAACTTTCATGTTCATCATGTGAAAAAGAATTTGGAATATGTAAACATATCATAGGGGGTTAATTAGCAAAACTTAGACCCCTTCTACATGTTCACGTTCAGATTCACCTAACGTTAGCCTTGCATTACCTTGCTATTATGCAGAAGCTCTGTGGAAATAAAGCTCCAGTTTCTAAAATTTATAGTAACCTCCAAAACAGTCTGATGGCCCGGAAAATTTTGCAGGTTGAGCCTCCTTGCATCTGGATTGCCCGTATAGCTAGACCCATCCCACTGCGGCAAAAAGGACCGTGCGGTGTCCCAGCTTGAAGGCAATAAAATCAATTCTATTAAAGGTAGGGCGAGTTACTCTGTCCAGGTGTGCCAACATTCGAAGAAAAAAACATAATAACAGAGATTTTTGATGGCACAGAACTACCACGTTGAGCCCAGTTGGGGGCCCTGGGTAATGGGTATAAGGATGGGGGTAATTCTTTCTGCTCCCCTCCAATGTTTGGGCACTTGCTTCCCGGTACCCCTATCAGAGCCACAATACTGTTGAGTCGGGCTCTGTCGGGTAGTGATTTTTAATACCCGGGTACCCGCCAGACGGGGTATTAAAATACCCTGGAACCCGCGAGTATTACCCGCCACATTGGATTGCATAATCTATTCTATTTCCGCCACACATTAGATACTGTATATTTACCAGCAAACCAAATCCACACATACATCAATCGAAATTAACCACGTCACACCACATTCAAAAGAACAAGACCACAGCAGGCACTTCAATCAAACAGAAAAGCGTTTTGTAAAATGTATCAGGGAGGGTTATACAGCTATATGTACGTCCCTGAATGTATCGATCATGAGTGCACGAATGTCACTATTTAGTCCTGTTTACTTTTCATTTGAGTTTCACCTGTTATAATGGAAGAATATGAGGACTTCCACCATTTCATGTGACAAAGAAGACTGCTGCTTGGTTACATAATATTTTCGGCATCTGAAAACAATATTTCAAATGGCACACTGGTGGTGGGAATTCCAAGATATATTCTTGCCATATTTGACAAGTACGCAATGATATTCTCAAACTGAAATCAGAGAGCTTCACTTTGGAATATTGTAAAGGTTCCCGCCTGTTGTGACGCATTACATGTGAAGGGCTATTACTTATCCATTCATCTAATGTATATATATATATATATATATATATATATATATATATATATATATATATATATATATATATATATATATATATACATACATATATAAAATACATATAATACCCGTAGACTCCATGGGTATAAAGTCGATTCGGGCACCCGCGTCTTTTCGCGGGTACCCAGGTACCGGGATACCCGATAGAGCCCTAATGTTGAGCCAGTTTCAAGCCTAGATATAAGACTATTGACACATATGAAGTAATTTATATTTAACGTACATTTACATTTAGCGTTCCAGTGTCCACCTACCCAAATAATTACATTTAGGGGGCTGTTTACAGTTAGCGGTTGAAGTATTTTCTTTTTTCGTCAAATTTGCGTTTACATTTAGTGAAACAGTTTACAATAAGGGTCTGACATCTAACACTAAATGTAAATTTACATTTAGGGGCGTGTTTACATTTAGGGGTATAACACAGGTTGTTGACACTTTCGGTCAGTTGGCACAATTAGACGTGGTGATCTTATCGCTACCTTACCACAAAGCTAAGAAGATCATGTAATTACTATGAAAATTCTGTTAATATCGATAACATACGTATCCCTTTATCAACACTTCAAGTTTATTAAGATTTAAAGAGAATATGTGATGCAAGTATAATAATAATAATAATAATAATAATAATAATAATAATAATAATAATAATAATAATAATAATAATAATAATAATAATAATAATAATAATAATAATAATAATAACAATAGATCAAAAAATATTGTATTTGTGTCTTTTTGCCCAGAACCACTTCGTTGTAGTCATTACCCTATTCCGCAGTCCGAACTCTTCACTCTACATAAGCTAACCTGTCCCTGTTTAACCTATATACATATGGAATTACTATTGTCCATATTGCACACGTTCCGCTCTAAAATGTTGACAAAGGCTAATTAGCCCAAATAAATTAAAGGGTCTTCAGCGGGTAACTACTCAACATGTTTCGGAGCCTATTACCGGTACATGTCTCTCTGAGTAGCGGCTCCTTGTCTAAGCTAAATATTCAGCAAAGACAACTCACATTAAAATGAATAAATATGAACGTGGCAAATGATGAATTAGCTAAATGCGTGAAGTTTTGCTTATAAATACAGAGCTTCATTATGAAAGAAGAATACCTGTCAAACAAACCCTAATTACTAAATTTGTATTGTACAGGTTCAGATAAGAACAATTTGACTCTCCCCTGAACCAATATGTACCTTTTCTAGCTGGACAGCTTATTCTACTTAAACCACCCGCCAGTGTATAACTGAAGTGGAAACAAGCTTGGGTATTATATTCAGTCCCAGTGATTGTAAAATAAACAGTTGCAGCTAGACCACCTGAACAAACCAAGGGAAATCCTAACAAAGACTGCAACAATGGACATTCTGCACCACAAATGTAAAACAAAGTCCATGATCACCTACCCCTCAAACAATTAAGCTCTATTTCACTGCCAACCATGATTCAATGTATCAACGCAATGTGTTAGGTTTGTGACATTATATATATATATATATATATATATATATATATATATATATATATATATATATATATATATATATATATATAATAAGGATGACAGTCATTTTGTTGAAAGTACGTTCTCCTTAGTATGATAACGGAATTCTTGTGTGATGGTAGTAAATAAATCAATTAATTAAGTAAGTAAATAAATAAATAAGTAAATAAATAAATAAATAAATAAATATTGGAAGCAAAAGAAAAAGAAAAAAAAGTCCTTCAACTTTTTTTTTTACGCATTTTGATTCTAATGCACCACCCATACTTCTAACGTACATGGTCCTAGCCATTATACCACATTGCTGACTGGCTTTTAAACAATATATTAGAGTGAGTTAACGTAACGCTTGAGTGTTGTTTGTTGAATTCCCTTTTCAAATACAGCAGTCATACAGAATTTCTTCATCATTTATTATTACTCATCGATTTGATCATCAGTGACAATGCCACATCTTTTTAGGTCTACAAGTGCCTCCGGCTGTGCCCAGGTAACAAATTAAACTGACATCAAAAGAGGTAACGTGTAAAAGGGGAAATAACGTACATTTTTAATATGTTTCAACAAATGTCCAAGTTACCCAAGGCCTAACAAAAATAAGGGTGTGGCTCCAGTAACCTGACAGACCCTACTAAAAAGGACCAACCCTAAAATCAATGGAACAACAAAAAAAAAGTACTTTAAAGCCGCCCTTCCCTAATAAATACCTGTCGACCCAGGCCAGTGCTACAAACTCAGTCAGAGACCCAAGTGGCCCAAAATAGTCCGTAATTTTTTTCAGTGGCCCAAATGTAACCCACACGGCGCAAAGGGCCGAAGGCATGCTGGGGGGAGGGGGATGTTCTCGGAGCATTACCGCCTCCCCCCCCCCGAAAAATTTTGAAATTGAGCATGCAAACTGGTTTATCTGGGGGAGTTTCGAGTATCTTGCCTTCACATGATTGACAAAATCACAACATTTTAGTCATTATTGTACTGATTTGGCTATTTTCCCTCAGATTGTACTGAACTCTGGTGACAATTAAAAAAATTAGTAAAAATGAATTTTAAAAAAAATATCGCCATGTTATCAATTAAGATAAAACAAATTTTACACTCATACATGTAAGGCTTTAGAGAATTTTGCACCCATATTATGTTTATTAATTCGGGGGAAATTAACAGATAAATTATCCCACAATCAGTAAGTTGTGTATTTTCTCTACAAAAGAAAAAAAATACATAATACAAGATAATCACTAGGCCTAAATGTACTGAACTTTTATCATTCAATGTTGATTGATAATTTTTTATGCACACATATGCCAGGATGGTGCAATACAATTGAAAGCACACTAAACTATGATGCATGAAATGGGAGTACCAAATACCGAGGGAATCTTGCCTTGGCTTATTACCATGGTGGACCACAACATGAAAATAGCAGAAATGCAAGTATGAAATCGGGAAAAATATCAAGTTGCTTTGCACAGGTTTGTAGCTGAAACGCTTTATTTATTTATGAATTAAAAGATTGATCGAAATTTTCAAAAATTAATATATAAATAAATATAGGCACCAAAGGCGGAATTTTTATAACTGCAGGGAACTGTTATATATATAAATTGCAGGTCCCTGATAACACTAAGATACTGAAACTACAGATGTATAAAGCTGTCCCGCTCCAGTAGCAGTATACCCATCTCATGCATTAAGAATGATTTCACATTCTTTTTGAAATGGTTCTTACATTCACTCTCTTTGATATACCCTGGCAGGTTCTGCACGAGAAGAGGTATAATCATGGTACAGTAGTACCTTCAATTATCGACCCCAGTCCCCACCAGGTCAAAACGACCAGATTTCCTTGGCACGAGCGCTTTTGCAATGTTAAATGACCTGACGCGCAAGACCACGGTGCTGTCCAATTGCAGCAGCAAGTTTACATCCTGGATCATGTTTCAATAAACTTCCACATGAAAAACACTTATTTTGGCTAAATTTTGCAGCAATTTTTCAAGAACTGTGATGCAAAATTTTGGTACAATGCTCCAGTTGGGCAACCTTGAACCAGCTGCAACATGCGACCGACCAGCAAAATCACCCCACAAACAACCACCCGTAAAAAGAACGGTCGTTCAAATTAACCGTTACCAAGTTGTAAGACAAAGTTAACAGCAAAGCTGGCCAACGGGTGCCGTTATTTTGCAGTAAAGTCAACTCAAACACAGCATTTTATTTCAACTTGTCTGGACGGTCAACTTGGGCCGGGGAAAAAGCATAGTGCCACGATGGGTGCGGTATCGGTACAGTGTTGCCAACCCTCCCGGATTTCCCGGGAGACTCCCGGAATTTTATGCTGAAAATTCTTGCAAAAGTGTCGATTTTTGAGAATTATTAGTAACCTCCCGGAATTTCATCAATATTTCCCTTCTATATTTCAAATCAGGCAATGAAATAAGGGTCAGCAGTAGGCTGAGTGCCAAGCGCCCCACCGCGTTGAAGGCAAAGCTCAATGGGGAAGGTTGCCCCGATAGTGGATACAGGTCCAACAATACTGGATAGTTCTTATGTAAGTGGCATTAATCACCGAATGGTTACAGCATTTTTTCTGTTCAAGAAACGACGACAGCCATTACATGTAGCCTGCAATGCATAGTCCTGCCTTACTGAACTCAGTGCTTCCGTTTTTCAACCAATCTCGGGTTTTTAAAACATTTTCGCTCTTCGGGAAAACTATGAAGCAGCCCTACTCGATAGCTTAATCAGTATTTTCGCTGGACTCTGACTGGCGGTCAGTCTGAATGAGTTCGTAACGACCATAATATGATAACCATTCTGCTGGTTACCCCTGTGTAGTTTCACTTTCGATTAGCTTTGTTTCACAAATGCAAATTCCAAAACAACATTAAATATCTATCAGAATGTTGTGATATACTATACATACATTTCACCGTTTTGAAAATGTCGCAAATTCTATCTTACACAGAACCTTTAGATATCCCTATCTTATGCTATATCCGGTACCAATTTATTTACTTCCATAATTCTTCATTCTGTTCTTTCCTTCTTGAGCTTTTTCTTCCCTTCCTTTTTTTTTTGTTTGTTTTTTTAAATGCTTGTTTTGTATGATAAGTTTCTTCCCTCCACGTTTGGGTAAGCATTGATATATGGATACCAATGTTAGGCTTCTTCTATTATAATGTTTGGCAAAGATAATTCTTTGTTTTTAAGTCCAGCTAGGCTACAAGTAACTGAACTTTCGACCCAGATGACCAAATAAAGATTTTTTTTCTTGTTCTAATTGCCATCTTTGGGGGGTAATGAAGGTTCTATGATGAGATAGTCTTGTGTTCTAAGTGAAATCCGGTGCAATCCAGTACAATCCGGTGTTTAGACATACCGTTCCACAGTTTTCACCTTCCATCTGGTTTAACATATTCAGGAAGTGCATATCGATCGAGCTGCCGTACAAAATGGTGTAATTTTCAGACTTTACGCCTGATATTTGCGATGAGAAATGTTTAACAATTTACAGAAGCCTTGATATCAGAAAGTGTATACAATTTATTCCTTACCTTAGTGAAATACAAAGGTTTGTCAACTTCGTAAAGTCGCAAGCTCAAAATCGTCTGTGCAACTAAGGTCGACGTCTAAGCTTCTTCGAATTAGAAAGTGTTTTAAACTGGAGGATAGCCTACCGTTGTGTTTATATATATGGATACTAGTGCTCATAACCACGGTGATTCATGGTTTAAAGATAGCATGTGGTGTCGCAACGTCCAGTGTAGCGAAACTGATCGATTTATTTTGTATTTCCCAGAAGCTTCGGCTGCTTCGACGGTGACGTCATACAATAATGTCAACGTGACATTCCACAATTGCATGGCTCTCGTTTTATACTGCCTTTTTGCGACTTTGCCGACCCACAATTTACCCAACGTTACACCATCTCTCTCTCTATATATATGTGCTTTTCGACTTGTATTTTGAATTTCATGAAATAAATAAAACCATCAAATCTTATGTAACTATCACGTCCTTTGGCCTCTCTTGTCACTTATTTGACTTTCATAATTGATACTACATCTTCTGATCTATGTTGGTTTTTCACGTAAAGCTAATGGTGATGCCAGCAGCATACGGTGGCAAAATCTTGAACTAACCTTTTGTATTTTCAGGTAGTTCTGCACACTGCTCATAGAGAGCATATGTACGGTTTCTCTTCCAAACTTTCGATATCCAAGTCATTATTTTAGCATCCAAATTGAAGCTAGTTGTAAAATTATTCTTTGCTTTGAAATTAAAGGAGGATTTTGGCATAAAATCATTTAATCAGTCCTTACTTATATATATAAAAAAATTATTACGCTAACGTTGTACGTCACCCCGTTACGTTACGGCCTAATGAGGTCAAGGCAGTTGTCGACGCACTCAGGTTGTTGAAGGAAATAACAAGGCAAGCGATGGCTGCTGATTTCTGAGAGAAATCTCAAACTACTTTGTTGTAGGTAGGTACTAAACTAAAGGATATGAAATAAATTAGGATGTGGTTGCAACAAATTATAGTACTTTTCTGTGTGATTTAACAGGAAGATCTATTTTTCTAATGGGAAATGTCTGCTGTGCAGGCAAACAAATACATCGCTTGCCGGTAGGGGAAGATCGATTACTCAGTACATGAGAAAGTAATTTGTCTATTGAATATGGGATTGTAATCACATACATTCAGTATTTAGAGGTGTTTTAACTATCACGTGATGAAATTACTTATTTAATTCTCGCTTATGACAACACTACAGCCAGTATCGTGAAAAGCTTCCACCATTTCCATTTCTGAACATTTGTAAACAATTCAACACACGTGTGACTGTTTAACATATCATTCCGGATGTTTAGCAATGAACCATGACTCTTTTAGGTTTGTGATATAAATATTGCAAATTAGCTATGGGCAAGTCGTTAAAATCTTTGAATCAAATTATGATCAAGTTGTCATGCTTTGGATCAAAAGAATTCACCATGAAAATACCGGGTGGCCGGCTGTTTTAAGGCTTTTCAAGATATCATCTTGGAAGTTAAGGAGAACTGTTACAGCACACTATCGTTGTGTGCAGGGCTGTTCCACAAAAATATTAAGTTGGTAGTTTTGACCACACATAAATGGAAGTCGACATTTTTGGGGGTGTTGTGAACCTGAATGAAACTGGTTAGTCCATGGACCTGTATATTAATCAACTCGCTGATTACAAAAGTAATTTGCAGATGATTTAAATAATATAGATGTGTAGTTCTTCCATGTTTATATTTGTGGCATAGTTATGTCCAAGATGTACATAGTCAATGTTTAATTTTGAAAAAAAAAACTTGAAGGATACCTTGTGTAGTAATACGGCCTATAGCCTTCAGTAGGCCTATAGACGTGTTAGTGCCTTTACCTTTGCTGGCTTACAAAGTAAACTTTCATGTTTACAAAACTATATAAGGGCTGTTCCAATAAATGTATGTTAATTGATTTAAGCAGAACTATAGAACTGCTATTCTTGTAAATATTTGTATAGTCTCGTGCAAGTACACTTTGTCCATTTTGATGAATATTTTGATCAATTTAACATTGTAGAGGGCTCTTCCAGTAAAACAGCAACAAACTGTAATTCTAGAAATGCTTGAATTGACTATTACAAATCATTAATTTAACAGCTATTCTAGAAAATGCATGAGATATAAAAATGAGGAAAGCAAAGGCAGGTAATGCTGTGTTGATTTATACTTATTAATATATTAGCCAGCTGCATAAATTATTAACATTTTGAATCATATTTTTTTAATATTGTATAAAAATGAAAAAAGCTATAAATGTAACATTTTCATTGCACAGCCTTTCAAATCTGTTAGGCCTACATATTAGTGTAAAATTATATTCACATGATGATATTAACATAAATAAGTTTGAATTAAGTTTGTGTACACATGTATATAAATGTAAACGAGGTTAAGGCAGTTGAGGATGCACTCAGGTTGTTGAAGGAAATAGCAAGGCAAGCGGTGGCTGATGATTTCTGAGAGGAATCTCAAACTACTTTGTTGTAGGCGACAGTTCTGTGCCAGACTGAGGCAGCATCTTGGTTGAAAATGGCAAGATAACTCTGGCCTATTGTTGAAGAAGAGCTCGGTATCTGTAAGATGTGTATGGATATTTGGGGTATCCATAAGTGTGTTTAATGTACAGAAGTTGATGATCACTCGAAGTCATATCGATTTCCAACTGTATCGTTTGGGTTGTCTATTAAACAAAAGTGTTAAATATAAATTTTTATCAGTTCTGTTATTAGCTAGTGTAGATTTATTTGGGTTAATGCAGGCAGTCCTATATGTAGTGTAATCTAAAGGGGAAAATTGAACCTGGGAATTTATTTATCAGCCTATTTCAAGTAACTGCGCCCCATAATTAGATTACATTTAGATAAAAGAAAAGGCAGTTACAGTTACCTCTTTGGTGTTACACAGTTCTCTGTGAATAAAGTGTTTGGCTTGCAATATTACAATATTCAAAACATAATACTGCTTTTTATCAACATTTTGGTAACAACAAAAAATGACCTGTTCAAAGCACAATCTTATTTTGCCATTAATCACTTGTTGATTCCACCATTCTTCTAAATGTTTCCAAAACAGTTGGACATAGTTGCATTCCCAGTATCTATGAACAATTGAATCTGATATTTCACAAAAGTCACATATATTCGATTGCACTATATTCATTTTATAGAGTCTGTCTTTGGTTCCTACAAAGCGATGTAATATTGAAAATTGGAATGCCTGTAATTTGGTGTCTGTTGTATTATAAAAAATTGGAAAAAATTGCAGCACCACCTGGTGAACAAATTCTGAGCTAAGAGTCCCCGGGAGTGTCCTTGTGAGATATCAAAGCAACTGGGTGAGCGATTTCGGAGAAGATATTTTAAGATTTGCCAAAAAAAAAGAACAAAAAAAAATTCATAAAAAAATCCAAAAATCACTGGAGCATGACCATTTGAACAAACTTGGTAGAGACTCACCCAGGGTACATCTCCACCAAGTTTGAAGTAAATCTGGCTTATGGTTTTTCAGAAGTCGAAAATGTAAATTGTGGATGACAACGAACGGACGGACGACAGACCCTCAAAAAAGCTCAGCTAACTGACTAGTCAGCTGAGCTAAAAATGTGAATTAGCATTAGAATGTCCATTGACTTACATAGTAACCATTAGGAAAGCTGCATTGACCGACAAGTACCTGAATTGAAAAAATCGTTCAAAATCAGGAATCGACAGCAGTGCCACGTAGTGAATAACTTTGTTTGACCCTTTTACAAGTAACATATCCACCACCTTTCAGCTTAATCTGAATGATGGTTCTGGAGAAAAAGTCAAAAATAGCAAAAACCACACAAAAGCATCATAAAAAAATAGAAATTGCAGTGCCACCTGGTGAACAAATAAACAACTAGAACAGACTGATTTTCCAACAGAAAATCAAATGTCTCCCAGTGGAACACTTACGTCTCTGAATAAGCTACAGGTGATAACAAATTACAAATGACCAAGTTGGCTTGAAAATTACAATCCTACTTTAGCTCTCACCTAGATACATTACTCTAGCAATTTTCATCAAGTTCTTCAAGACTTATTGCAGAGAAACCAATTTCACATAAATGACCCTGTGACCTTGAAAATTAGGTCAAGGTCATCCAAATACAATCCCAACCTTGGTCTTACCTTGATACATAATCCTAACAAGTTTCATCAAATTCCATCATGTTCTTCATGACTTATCGAACAGAAATCAATTTCACATAAGTGACCCTGTGACCTTGAGAATTCGCTCAAGGTCATCCACATACAATCCCAACCTAGGTCTTGCCTAGATACATAATCCTACCCAGTTTCATCAAATTCCATCAAGTTCTTCAAGACTTATCGCATGGAAACCAATTTCACATAAGTGACCCTGTGACCTTGAGAATTCGCTCAAGGTCATACAAATACAATCTCAACCTAGGTCTTGCCTAGATACATAATCCTACCAAGTTTCATCAAATTCCATCATGTTCTTCATAACTTATCGAACGGAAACCAATTTCACATAAGTAACCCTGTGACCTTGAGAATTAGCTCAAGGTCACCAACATACAATCCCAACCTAGGTCTTGCCAAGATACATAATCCTACCAAGTTTCATCAAATTCCATCACGTTCTTCATGACTTACTGCACAGAAACCAATTTGACATAAGTGACCCTGTGACCTTGAGAATTCGCTCAAGGTCATCCAAATACAATCCCAACCTAGGTCTTGCCAAGATACATAATCCTACCAAGTTTCATCAAATTCCATCACGTTCTTCATGACTTATCGAACGGAAACCAATTTCACATAAGTGACCCTGTGACCTTGAAAATTAGGTCAAGGTCACCCAAATACAATCCCAACCTAGGTCTTGCCAAGATACATAATCCTACCAAGTTTCATCACATTCCATCACGTTTTTCATGACTTATCGCACAGAAACCAATTTCACATAAGTGACCCTGTGACCTTGAAAATTAGGTCAAGGTCATCCAAATACAATCCCAACCTAGGTCTTGCCAAGATACATAATCCTACCAAGTTTCATCAAATTCCATCACGTTCTTCATGACTTATCGAACAGAAACCAATTTCACATAAGTGACCCTGTGACCTTGAAAATTAGGTCAAGGTCACCCAAATACAATCCCAACCTAGGTCTTGCCAAGATACATAATCCTACCAAGTTTCATCACATTCCATCACGTTTTTCATGACTTATCGCACAGAAACCAATTTCACATAAGTGACCCTGTGACCTTGAAAATTAGGTCAAGGTCACCCAAATACAATCCTAACCTAGGTCTTGCCTAGATACATAATCCTACCAAGTTTCATCAAATTCTGTCAAGTCCTTCAAGACTTATCGCACGGAAACCAAGTGTTGAAGAACCTGTCCAACAACAACAAGAAGAAGCGGAAGAAACGGGCACTGTAACAATATGTCCCATGGCTTCCACCGGGAGACATAACTAGGAGTCCCCGGGAGTGTCCCTGTGGGATATCAAAGAAATTGGGTGAGCAGTTTCGAAGATTTTTTAAGATTTGCCCCAAAGAAGAACAAAAAAATTCATAAAAAATATAACAAGAGGCTGTGTGAACAGCCCGTGCCTCAGCTGATCTTGACATTCATCACACTTGCAGCTCTATGAACTTGGGAAAGGATCAAGGACACCATGTTCTGAGTAAGTCGGACCTTTATAGAAGAACACTTACATGTGCAACATCAAAGTTCAAGTAGTTCTCAAGTTATAATGAAGAGTAAAATTCATGTATGTTGCACTGTGACCCCACAAATGAGGTCAAGGTCATTCATGTACTGTCTCAGCATGACCTTCATACAGAATAATTAACATGTGTAGCTAACTCAAAACAGATATCAAGTTATCAAGTAAACAGTAAATTTCGTGTCAGTTGTCCTGTGAGTTAGCATTACAATGCCCACTGACTTACATAGTAATCAATAGGAAAGCTGCATTGAATGATAAGTACCCAAAATGAAAATCCTTAAAAGTCAGGAATCCAAAGCAGTGCCACCTAGTAAACAACTGTTTGACCCTTCCACAACAATGTATCCATCACATTTCAGCTTAATCTGAGGGACAGTTCTGAGAACAAGTGAAAAATACCAAAACCATACAGAAAATTCATAAAAAAATTGCAGCGCCACCTGGTGAACAAATTGGGAACTAGGTGTCCCCGGGGGTGTCAATGTACGATATCAAAGCAATTGGGTGAGCGTTTTCAGAGGAGAAGAATTTTGAAGGTTTGCCCCTAAAAAGAACAAAAAGAATCATAAAAATCAATAGAGCGTGACCATTTGAACAAACTTGGTAGAGATCCACCCAAGGCACATCCCCACCAAGTTTGAAGTAAATCTGGTCAATATTATTAAAGTTATGACCATTACAAGAAATTCCCATGTTAAACTTTCCTATTAAAACTTTTGTAGAGATTTAAAAAAAAAATCATAAAAATATCCAAATTCATTGGAACATGACCATTGGAACAAACCTGGTAGACACCTACCCAAGGTACATTGCCACCAAGTTTGAATGGTGGATGGTTTTGGAGAAGAAGTCCAAAATGTAAATTAGCATTAGAATGCCCATTGACTTACATGGTAATCAATAGGAAAGGTTCATTTACCCCAAAGGAGCCAAATTGAAAAAATCACTAAAAATCAGGAATCCGCAGCATTCCCACATAGTGAACAAATTTGTTTGGCCCTTCCACAAGGAACATGTCCACCACGTGTAAGCTTAATCTGAGTGACGGTCCCGGAGAAGAAGTCGCATATAGCTATAACACACAAAAAATTCATAAAAAATTAGAAAAAAACTGCAGCGCCACCTGGTGAACAAATTAACAACAAACAGTCCCTAGATGTGACCCTGTGTGATATCAAAGCATTTGGGTAAGCAATTTCGGAGAAGAAGATTTTTTAAGATTTATACAAAAAAAACAAAAAAATTCATTAAAATTCCAAAATCACTGGAGCATGCCTATGTGAACAATATTGGTAGAAACCCACTCAAGGTACATTGCCACCAAGTTTGAAGTTAATCTGGATGACGGTTTTGGAGAAGAAGTCAAAAATGTGAATTAGCATTAGAATGCCCATTGACTTCCATAGTGATCAATAGGAAAGCTGCATTGACCGAGAAGTACCAGAATTGAAAAATTGTTAAAAATCAGGAATCTGCAGCATTCCCACATAGTGAACAACTTTATTTGACCCTTCTACAAGGAACATATCCACCATGTTTCAGCTTAATCTGAGTGATGGTTCTGGAGAAGAAGTCGAAAATAGCTATAACACACAAAAATTCATAAAAAATTAGGAAAAAATTGCAGCACCACCTGGTGAACAAATTAAGAACTACAAGTCCCAGGGAGTGTTCCTGTGTGATATCAAAGCAATTGGGTGAGTGGTTTCGGAGAAGAAGATTTTTTAAGATTTACCAAAAAAAAACCGAAAAAGTTCATTAAAAATCCAAAAATCACTGGACCGTGACCATTTGAACAAACTTGGTAGAGACCCACCCAAGGCACATCTCCACCAAGTTTGAAGTGAATCTGGCTGACAGTTTTTGAGAAGAAGTCAAAAATGTGAATTGTGGACGACGGACGGATGGACGACGGACGACAGACCTTCAAAAAACCTCAGCTGACTGACAAGTCAGCGGAGGTAAAAATCAATGGAGCGTGACCATTTGAACACACTAGGTAGATACCCACCCAAGGCACATCCCCACCAAGTTTGAAGTCAATCTGGATGACGGTTTGGAGGAGTCAAAAATGTGAATTAGCATTAGAATGTCCATTGACTTGCATAGTAATCAGTAGGAAAACTGCATTGACCAACAAGGACCTGAAAAGAAAAAATTGTTAAAAATCGGGAATCCACAGGAGTGCCATCTAGTGAACAACTGTTTGAACCTTCCACAAGGAACATATCCACCAAGTTTCAGCTTAATCTCAGTGACGGTTCTGGAGAAGAAGTGGAAAATAGCAAAAACACACAAAAAATCATTAAAAAATAGAAAAAAAAATCGCAGCGCCACCTGGTGAACAAATTGAAAACTAGCAGTCCACAGGAGTGTCCCTGTGGGATATCAAAGCAATTGGGTGGACAGTTTCGGAGAAGATTTTTTTAAGATTTGCCCCCAAAAAAGAACCAAAAAAATCATAAAAAATCCAAAAATCACTGGAGCGTGACCATTTGAACAAACTTGGTAGAGACTCACCTAGGGTACATCCCCACCAAGTTTGAAGTAAATCTGGCTGACGGTTTTTCAGAAGAAGCTGAAAATGTAAATTGTGGACGGCGACGAACAGACGACAGACCCTCAAAAAAGCTCAGCTGACTGACAAGTTAGCTGAGCTAAAAATCGTTCAAAATCTGGAATCCACAGCAGTGCAACCTAGTGAACAACTTTGCTTGACCCTTCCACAAGGAACATATCCACCAAGTTTCAGCTTAATCTCAGTGACGGTTCTCAAGAAGTCAAAAACAGCAAAAACACACAAAAAATCGTAAAAAAGATAGAAAATCGTAACGCCACCTGGTGAACAAATTAAGAACTAGGAGTCCCCGGGAGTGTCCCTGTGGCATATCAAAGCAATTGGGTGGGCGGTTTTGGAGAAAAATATTTTTTAAGATTTCTCAAAAAAATGAACAAAAAAATCATAAAAAATCCAAAAATCACTGGACCGTGACCATTTGAACAAACTTAGTAGAGACCCACCCATGCCATATCCCCACCAAGTTTACGTGGATCTGGCTGACGGTTTCGGAGAAGAAGTCGAAAATGTGAATTGTTGACGGACGACGGACGGAGGACCATAAGATAAGCTCAGCTGACTTGTAAGCTCTTGTCAGTTGAGCTAAAAAAACGAAAGCAAATTCACACGAGAGCAGCTTTTCGTTTAGATGCCTCAAAAATATTCAAAAAAATCTGAGCAGCCTGACCGCATAATATACACGTGCACGGGTTAAGTGCTCCCCCGCTGTGCGCTTATCATGGTGTCCGAGTACTTAATTGTAAATGTGAAGTCCGCATGTAGCAACTCCTTTTCTTGGGAGACTTTCATCATAGGACTGATCACATGATGCAATATTTGTATGACCAGCCTGAATTAAAATTTATAAGTCCCGCGTGGTGCTCATTTAATATCAATGGGCCATGTGGATTCAGAACTTCAGCCAACGTTTCAAATGAGCCTACGCAATTTCTCCCATTCTGGACATTAACGTTGAGCAGTTTGCAAATCATTTTGATTGATATAAATATCAGTTTGACTATGTACAACGAAATCTCCAGATCTATCCCACGTCAGCGAGTCGCATGTCCAAACAATATTTATTGGTCATACTGCCTGGGCATGTTGACCCGGAACAAGGACAAAACGTCCAGTGTGCCACTCGATGGCTTACGTTATGCTTGGGCCGGCACACACATGCTTGTCTTGATCGATTTGTGCCAATAACATTTTTACCAGAAACGAAATATTTAGAACTACACCAATATGATTCAAATGCTAACAGCCTTTGTATGCATTCGAGTTGAACTTCATAAATGTACATAAAAAATACAGGCCTATATATATCTTTTCATATTTTGGCAAATTTACTTCCATTTTTTTCTTTTAGGCCCCGACCTACCCGAAAAATGGCGGTAAAAATATGAAAACGCACTGCACAGTTTGCAGTGATATGTTAATCATTTCATCCAGCACATCGTAGGGATAAGATTAAAAATATAGGCCTACACCACGACACATCATTAAGAGTTTAAAGGCCTACTTTTTGCTGATGAAGGCTGATTATGATGAAGATCGATGTGGCGCATGCATGGCTTTGCTTACCAAATCAGATACGCAATACAGGCCTCCTTATTTTTTGTGGGGGTAGGTCTCATGTCAGCTTCCCATAGCCCTAAATTAAAAATTGATATTTCTGATTAATAAAGCATCATACAATTTATCAAAACTCGTTAAGATTTGACTAAATCTTCTCTGGAACCGCCAATTTCGTTTAGTTAATACACGTGTGTAGTGACCGGCAACAACGTCAACGGATGTTTCCTTCTCTCTGTTTCTGTTAGAAATTTAACAACAAAGACAACGAATGTGTGGCATCAAGATCACAAAACTTATCTATTGTGTGCTCACTATATTTGGTTTTCAAAACCTATATCGGAGCTCCATGTGACGACGTTGTGGTTTAGGCCCATCCGCCACCATCTTATTAGCACAAATAATTGACTGCACAGATGAATACACAATATTTTATTGCAGATATGGCCCTATGTGGGTTATTGAATGCACAGATGTTCCAGGTCCACCCTCTTAATACACTACTCCCCCCCCCCCCACACACACACACAACGCGTATATTAGCAACGAAGCTTGACTGACTGAACGTTACGAGCGCCTGTGGTCACAGGTGGCCGCCCCATTGTCTGCAGACAGTTCCTTGTTCGACATGGCTTTGGGTCTCACCACTCCCCTTATGAGTCCTTGGACCTCGACATCGAGGCAGAAGATGAGCTTTTGTTTTCGAATACGTCCATTAGCAGATCCAAGCCAAGTTTGAAGGCTCCACCATCACACTGCACTCGCTTTGAGCAGCCGAGCTCATTGGCGACCATGGGGTCCACAGAAGAGCCTTCCGCACCCATGAACAACACTCCAGCTCTGCCACAGGGCTTTAATCACATTAAAGCTCTTATTCAGAACTTGGTTGGCAACCAAGCTGTGTTCCCACCATAGGAGGAGAGGCACGGGTCTCTTGCGCTGTCTTCCTGGGGCTTGTCCCTGGAGGACAGGCGTCAGCATACCCCATTCCTTTTTCACTCTTCATAGCTGAGTTTTAAGACCAGTTCACAGTTAAGACTCGCGGCACACAGGTTCCTATAGAGGGTGCATCATATCAAAGGTTCACGTAGAGCTGCAGACATCTTGCTACCTGAGGCAGGGGCGATTCCTCCCAAAGCCAGATGTCCAGGGGAGATGGTATTCTGCCCCAGAACAGATCTTCTCTTTCCGTCCACTGTTGGTGGATTTGGATCAGGAGCAGTCTGATGCTCAGCAGCCGAAGTCCATCACGACATCTGCCAAGGCCTTCAAGCAATTGGCGGATGATGCCAGGGGACCCGTCCTTGTGGCGCTGTACTCAAATGTCTCATTGGCCTCTCAGGAGTTCTCTCCTGGATGACCTCGGGGACTCTGTGCACATGGAGGCTGTGTGAGATTGGCCAGACCAGGCATCACTCCTTGAGACTTTGTTGTCGTGGGCAGTCGATCACCAGGTTTGAACCACATTGGAGGCTATCCTTTGTTTGTTGAATTTAATGTTTTAGACTTGTTGCTACATAAAACATTATATTGGCAGCCGCATATTAGTAAAATAGGCATGAAACTTTCAAATTAAGAGGAATCTTTCAAAGGCTTCATAAACATTTACTGACAAATACTCTACTATTCATATATAACTCAAAGTTTTTACCACACTTAGATTATTCTATTTTGGCTTGGGGCTACTCTTGCGACTGAATTACCAAACTTAAAAAGTCAGTTATTTGCCTGATATGCCATGCAAAATATAACTTCCATACAGATTTACTTTTTAAAACTCTTGAAATTTTGGGACCTCTTAAAACTAAAAGCTTTTAAATGAACATTATATTATGGAGACAGAGAAACTCCTCAGGTAACTGTGTAACATTCCAGTTCACATGAAGTTTATTAATGCAGTCCATTGAATAACATTACAACATTGTGGTTCAGCCTAAACAGATCTCATACAAGTGGCAAGTGCGGTTATGATCAGCGAAAATTGAAGTGACATGGTTGTGCAATCCCCATTCAGAAAAGTTGCCATTATAAGTTAAAACGTATTAATTCAGCTAAATGTGGTCACTGTGTTTACTGTTGTGGGGGAGGTCTTTGAATGTACTACATGTCTCTAGAAATCAATTCTAGCAATGTTGATTTTCGGTATAAATGTTGACACCAAGGTTAAAGGACTACAAATAAAAAAAAACATACATGGATAAAAATCATCTAGCAAAGTACCCAAAGGACACGGATGCCCCAACCTATCTTTGAGAATCCAGCATTAGAAAGAGTAGCATGTAATTGGTGTAAGATTTCAAACATATTATGAAATCTTCACATGGATAATAATTATATAATTATGCATAACTGTTCAATTCATATATTGATTGATATTCCTATGAAACCCCATGGCAATGCCTGAAATACTTCATGAGCAACACATGCACAAGTTTGACAAGAACTGATACTCATTTTCGTAGAATTGTAATTTTCGTTTAATTAATGATTATCAACAGAAGATAATTAACCCAACATACATTGTACACCAGGGGCGCACCTTCACATCGGTAATGTTTCTATCAACTTTCATAGCTGTACCTCGAACACTCTGTGAAATACACAACACAATTTTGATAGGAGCCAACATTTTTACTGAATAGACATTTTCATTAAGTTAATTAATGAAAAGTAACGTTCAGAGAATGGATAATCCTCAGAGCCCAAAATCTTTTTTTCCTCAATACTGCATTTTTTAGACTTCACACGTGCCATAACACCGTGTAATGCACCAAAATTTGATGAAGCTGTGATGAATCCTTCTTGAGATATTATAGTAGCCAGATTCTCAACTTGTGTGGTACTCCCACAGCCTTCAAATAAATACTTCAAAAGTTGCATAAATTTAAAAATAATAAGAGGAAGCTGGTTTTCAATAGGAACATGGCCATTATAATGTGCATCTCTGATAAAAATGTGGTGAATGTTGTCCTCTTAACCAGTTGTGACCTCCATGTGGGAAAGTCAATGCCTAATACTGTGTTGCCAACCCTCTCGAATCATTCGTGAGTCTCCCAAAAATCCAGGCATGTGCTTTCCCCCGTCCCGACTCCCAAATAACCCCAAGAATCTCACAAAAAATTACCACAAATGTCATACTAAAAAAAAAATGTGGTAAATTTTAACAAATCCGCTTTTCGCAGTGATATTTTAAGCCAGCTTAAGCTGCTGTGCGTCTCAGGGAGTGTTTAGCACTCATGCCACCACATAAACTTGAATCCAAGTACCCTCAAATGGCACAAAAATCCATGTCTTGATGTCTATTTTTGAAATTTTTTTCTGGGGGAGCATGCCCCGGGACCCCCCTAAGAGGAATTTATGGCTTATGCCACTTGCCATTTCATAATTTCCCGAAAATATACCTCCACCAGGTTGGCAACACTAGTACTGCTAATAACATTTGGATGAGTTGAACAGCTTTAATATTTCATGTGTACTACACAAAAATTCAGTGAATACCACAAAATGTACATTTGTTTTAGCTTGTCACATATGACCTTGACCTACAATATTATCTAGGTGTGAGTGACGTGTAAGCAAAGAAAGCATGTCCTCACCCACAGGCAACCCATAAAAGTCCATTTTTAACATTAGGAGAAAAAATTTGAGTCAGTTAAAAAAAGGAAGGTCATGTGCAAAGTATGTGATGTGTTTCATGTATGAACACAAACTTCGTTTTCCAGGATTGGCCATCATTCAGGAAAGAGGCCAATCAGTGATAAGCTGTTACATAATCGCAATAAGCAATTAGCAACCTTTGAAATATTCATTAAATACAGACTACAGTGTTTCCAATACGGATGTCTCTAGTATGTTACAGTTATGTACTAACAATGATCATAAAGTGAGTGTATAAGGTAATTGACTATAGTGACCTCTACACCCAAGTGACGGACATCTCCTTTGAAACTTAAAAGCTTCATACACTATTCCACCATGCCGACACTGGTATAAACAGGTAAATAGTAATACAACTTTTAGCATCATTAAGTTGAGTAGATGTGTTTTGATGTAAAGTGTACTAAAGTATTAGCTGAAAGACACCTCTTCCACAGTACTGGATGAAGATTAAAAAGAAAGAAATCCTGCAAAAAGTGAGTATGATCATGGTTTTCCGACTAAAGATGGACTAGAGAAAATTCTCCAAGTGGGTTAAGTATACTTTACCCCGGGTACTTTCCCCCTTACCACTCTAAACACTTTGAGGACTATACTTTGTCATTTCAAACTCCATCTTGACACAATTTGACAAATGTTCTTGAGTTAGTGTTGTATTTATTAGGTATTTGGTCATATCTCTGGAAACATCTCAAGAGAGTTTTGTGTAGTTGTTGTTTTTTTTATAACCTTTGCATTGTAATTTATGAAACAAAGTTCTAACCCTATTGACAAAATTGCTAAAAAGTGTGGTGTTTCTAGCAATACGTATGACTTGTCCGATACAAACTCCATATGCTTGTTTCTCTGGAATGTTTCCTGTCAGGTCAGGGTAGGAGATAATATCAAATTTGAACTGGTCTCTCTTGTCAAATATTTTTGTTACATACTGGTTGTTCTTTATTTCTATATCCAGATCAAGGAAAGTAGCTTTTGTATCACTTTCATTTTCCAGATTTAATATTAGTTCTTTGGGATTAATGTTTTTCCAATTCCCCTTTATTTCATCTCCATTGTTTAAAGCACACAGGTCATCTATAAATCTTCTTGTGTGAGAAAAGTATCTTCTTGCAGCTGTAAAGTTTGTTTTTGCCAATTTCTCCATCCATTTTGATTCATAAAAATGTAAATAAAGGTTGGCAATATATGGTGCTGGATCTGTTCCCTTGGTATGCCTACTATTTGTTGATAGACTCTGGTTCCAAAGCAAAGTATGCATTGTGCACAGATAGACTACAGATGGCTTGTCATAACATAAACTCAGCTGAGAAAAAACTGCAGTGCCACCTGGCGAACAAATTAAGAACTGGGAGTCCCTATGAGTGTTTCTGTGTGATATCAATGCAATTGGGCAAACAGTTTCACAGAAAAAGATTTTTTAAGATTTGCCAAAAAAAAAGAACAAAAATATTCACAAAAAATCCAAAAATCAGTGGAGCCTGACCATTTGAAGAAAACCTTGTAGAGACTCACCCATGGTACATTGCCACTAAGTTTGAAGTCAATTTGACAGAGGTTTTGGAAAAAAAAGTCAAAAATGTGAATTAACATTAGAATGCCAGTGGACTTACATATACATGTAGTAATCAGTAGGTGCATTTACGGATAAGTACTGAAAATTGAAAAAATCAGGAATCTGCAGCATTGCCTCCTAGTGAAAATTTTGTTTCACACCCCCCCCCCCCCCCCACCCCCAAGGAAGATATCCAGCAAGTTTCAGCTTAATCTGAGAGACTGTTCTGGAGATAAAGTCCAAAAACGCAAAAAACACACAAAAAATAAAAAAAAATATTAAAAAAATTGAAGCGCCACTTGGTAAACAAATTCAGAACTAAGAGTCCCTAGGAGTGTTCCTGTTTTATATGAAAGCAATTGGGTGAGCAGTTTTGGAGAAGATTTTTTAAAGTTTGCCCCAAAAAAGAACAAAAAAATCATAAAAAAATCCCAAAATTACTGGAGCCTGACCATTTGAACAAACTTGGTAGACCCACCCCAGGTACATTGCCATCAAGTTTTAAGTGAATCTGAAGAACGGTTTCAGAGAAGTCGCAAATGTAATTGTAGAGGGGCGTAGAGACGGACAGACGCATGGACAATGGGCCAGTGCCCATCCTAAAAGCTCAGCTGATTGACAAGTCACCTGAGATAAAAATTAGAAAAATTCCAGCGCCACCTGGTGACCAAATTAAGAACTAGGAGTCCCTAGGAGTGTTCCTGTGTCATATCAAAGCAATTGTGTGAGCGGTTTTGGACAAGATTTTTAAGATTTGCCCCCAAAAAGAAAAAAATATAAAAATCACTGGAGCGAGACCATTTGAACAAACTTGGTAGATACCCACCTACGGTACATCCCAACCAAGTTTGAAGTAAATCTGGCTGACAGTTTTGGAGAAGAAGTCCAAAATGCGAATTGTGGACGGATGAAGAACCATCCTATAAGCTCAGCTGACATAGTCCATAGTGCACATATATACTTTTGTCCAGTTTGTCAGGTATGCAACTTGTGATGGCCATGAAACCTTTTGTTCTATTGAAAAAGAACATTTAAACACACATACCTGTGTCTCTCTGCACTTTTATTTCAGGTATACTCAGCATAGGAATATGGCAAACTGTTCCCAGTGTTGGTGATCAGATTGATAGGTGACTTTTAAAACTTTGGAGAATGACAACATACATGTATTCCTCCTAATTAACCTGGTGGTCTTTGATAGGGTAGATGTACAGTACATGAAGCTGCTTTTATTGCTGAAAGCAGCTTTTCTTGGGTTGAGCAATCAGGTTGGGTGTCTTAATTCAAGGGAGCAAGGGCTCCCGTCTATGCTACCATCTGGTGGTGGATGTGGCTGATGAAATCTGGCATCAATAAATATATGTTGGTGTGTGTGTACATATATATATATATATATATATATATATATATATATATATATATCACACACACACACACACACACACACACATATATGTGGCAAGATTCTGTGTCTGTAGATTTAGTTGAAGATCAATCTAGAAAGATTTCTTATTGCCTATTTGTTACTTACCTAGATTCACACTAGTAATGCATAATCTGACTTTTTGTCATGGCAATGATGTTTTTTTTTTTTTTGGTTGCTGTTTTTGGGAAACCCTCATTTTGACATTGATAATGTTACATGTATCTCAGATACTGAAAGATAAATCTTTTCCATAAATGGCTCAAATTCTGTACATTGAATCCACAGAATTTATACCAAGCTTCAAAATGCATGTAAACAATATGAGCAAAATGTTATCTGAAGCAAATATATAGAAAATACCTTGCAAATGCCTTAAGTGAGCAGCAGATCCATGTTGCAATCATGGCACGCTGCAGGTGCTCCCCATATGACACACACAAGTACAACATACTAAAGCTGTCACCCTGCATAAACCAATGCCCTGTCAACTGTGACCACTTTTCAAATGTCCCAAACACAGTCATAATTTTACTGTTGTCTGAAACAGACAGTCATTTTCAAGTTCATTCAGTTGACTTTACTGATCAGGTGAAAATCCTCATGTCTTTCACTGGAAAACCAAGACAGGTACACAATTTACAATCCAGCTCGTGCACTGGCACCAGAACAGCTCTCCATGTGTTTTTTATGCAGACAACTACTTGGAAATGCTCATTAAACACTTTGTGTTCTGCGAAGCAAACAGTAAATTATGTCACAAGTCTCTCTTGATCTCTCTTTCAGCCAACTTGGGCTTTCACAGAATGTATGGACAGAAGCAACAGAAATGACTTCTCCTAAAAACACTTTGCCTTGCCATGCTCTAACTGCTGAGTGCCAACAAGATGACAAAGCGTCCATCCGGGTAAATGCTGCATGTCTGGTCAGGCAGAGTGAAACCCACTGAGCCACCATCGCCACAATATGGAACCAGGTCACCACCACCATAGTATGGAACGAGTTAGGAAACACTATCCATTGCATCGTGAAAATACTGTCAAGGTCGTGATCCAAGGATAATATGATCCAAGATCACATGACAATACCACCAGGTCGGGTCAAGGCCGCTGCCATAGTGGTCTCAGCATCTGCATGGGTCACTTGGTGCACCTCCATGTATATTTTGACTAGCATCTCGGGCAGCATGACTTTCATCACATAGTCCAGGTACTGCAAGGTTTGGTTCAATTCAATTCATGCATATGTTATTATGTTCTTGCAATAAATGTACATATTGTCCGAAAAATCCACAAGAGGACTGAGACAGTTCTGTGCTAAACTGACCCTAAGCCAGAAACTGTGGGTTCCAAAAATAAGTACAAGGCAATACAAGATAGTCCTCATGCAGTACAATCATTGTGCCACATTTCCAAGTCTTAGTTCACATAGTTCTTTAGTTGTCATCTAAAATAACATTAACCTAGTGACCTTGTTTATCTATATGACATGGACTTTGGTCCTGATATGTCTGTCTGTATGTTTCAACATTATTCAAAGTACTTAGCACATGTACATGTAGTGGTAAAGCAGCTTATCATAAAAAAAGATATTGTTCAATAAATATTTGAATCAAGCTGCAAGGCAAGAATCTGTCAAATATATTATGACTCAGTTCCTTTTTAATGACAGGACATACATACACGAGTCCATAAAAGAGTATATGCTGCAAATTGACAGGCTGATGATTTTTTTTTTTTTTTAAATGATCTCACCTTGTGGTGTTTGGAGCAGAAAATCTTTATGAGCATGTCCATGACCAGGTCGTGCTGCTCCTCGTGATACAAACCCAGGGGCACCTGGTACTTCAAGTTCTCTGCAACAAATACAGGACTCGTATTTATCAAATGTGATTTTCGTCCATACACATCTAATGTCCCCATGTACTTGCCTTAATTTCCAAACACTACAATGTAAGATCACGTTCTGCATGAAACAAGCTTCCATTCAAGTACCAACATGCATTGTCTGAAGTTCGTGGTTTTTTAATTGCCAGGCAAGTCATGCTCCTGCTGTCGTCTGGACTGCCGACAAAGGCAGTGCAAAAACCACTGACCTCTATAGAACAGAATGGGAAATGTCTTTACTACTGACAGGTCAAATAGTTTCCACATGAAACCAGGTTTATTATTCTTAAACATCTGAGGAGTTTAGGCTTGTTTCAGATGTGAAGACATGGCACTGTCCTGCTGCTAGCTATGTGTTGATGCTGGAATAGTGGAGACTGATTTCTGTTTGGTTGACAAGGAATTTATTATTGCTGCATAAGTTGCTATGGATAATTATATCTACCTGATAAAAAACGCTCATGTCACATTAGGAGTACGTACACACATGTACATTCACTGCAAAGATGTGGATATAGCCAGACTTCCACATTGGTCACCTCAGTTACCGTGGTTACTGATGAAAGCTGCTGATGTTGGCAAGGTCCCTGGAACTATGAAGTGACCTGACTCAAAGATTATGATTGCAGTTGTACTCTTTTCATCAGACAGCTGGCTGGACAGTAACCGTTTCATGAAAAGCTTCATGGTTCTAGTGATGCCTGCATTGACATGCTGATATTCATTTATAATTTTTGGCCACTTTCAAAGTGAGACTACAGTGGAACCTGTCTTAAGGAACCACCCACAGGACCTATAAAAAATGGTTCTTTCTGACAGTTGGTCCCTTAAGGCATGTAAAATTAAATTAAAATATGCTAATGGCAATGTTGAGACTGGTCCTTTAGCAGAGGTGGGCTCATAGGCAGGTTATACTATATGGTCCACCTGACCACACCAACCATAATTAGTAGATTCCTAGAAGATTGCCTGCACTTAGTTTTTTGGGTGATGAGATCACTTAATTTGAGCAACAGTTTTTGGACTGGCATCTTGTAAAATGCTCTGTCTGTTGCAAGACTCCCATGAAACATTTATGAGCTGAACTCACAAGACTGTAACCGCTTACCGGGTGATAAGAATTATTGTGTGCAATAACAGATGTTATACTGCCTACCCATATGGCACTACAATGTATAAGAAAACAAGAGGATCATGATTATCCTGTGCTCTGCTGACTGGAATCTGCTTATATAGTACATGTCTTGCAACACATGCACTGTAGTCTGTATACTTGTACACATGAACAGTCGTACCAAAGTTTGATATGTCATAACAGAAGTCAAAAACAGCCTTAACACACAAAAATTCAAAGAAGATCATGTGCATGTTCTGGACAAAGAGAGATTGTTACAATCCCACGCTCCAATTTTTGTAGTGTGGTGAATAATACATGTAATTAATGTGGTATGTGACTGCACATGGTAACCACAGGCTTTCAATCGACCTTTATCCAGATATAAGCTTATATATCATTGAACTTTAATTTGATCTTGCAAGGTCATGCAAGGTCAAAGGGGGCCATACCAATACAAACCCCACATTGCAATTTCTTCCATATCATTTTCACAAACTTTCATTGTCTAAAGTCAAGGTATATTCTGATAAAATTTCCTGCCATTCTGTTCAGCCCTTCTGGAGAAAAAGTGAAAAATAGCCTTAACACACAAAATTTCATCAAAAAAAAAAAAGAAAGAAAAAATTTGCATTGCCACCTGGTGGTTGAAAATAAGAACTAAGTCACTGCGCATAACATATTAATGCAATTGCACAATTAGTTCTTGAGATGAAAAAATTTTCATTTTTTTTCCCAAAAAAATCAATTAAAAAATTCATAAAAAAGTAGAAAAATTATTGCATCATCATCTCCTTTGCAAACTTGGTACAAATTCACCTGGGGAACATCCACATGAAAAATCAAAAGATTCCAAGCAATGGTTTTTGAGAAGGAGTCGAAAATGTGAATACAATAGCCATATATGTACCATGCACCGGTAGCACTTACTGATGGTCAAAAAGTTTGAGTTCCCATAACTTCTTTAAAAATAAACATATCCATATCATTTTTGCAAACTTTTATTATTTAAAGTCACATTATATTCTGCAAAAAATTTAAGCAATGCTGTTCAGTCGTTCTGAAACATTGGAAAAAGGTCAAAAATAGGCTTAACACACAAAAATTAATTAAACAAGAGGGCTGTGTGAACAGCCCATGCTCAGCTGATCTTGACATTCATCTTACATGCAGCTCTATGAACTTGGGAGAGGATCAAGAACACCATAATCTGAGTAAGTCTGACCTTTATAGAAGAACACTAGCATGTGCAACATCAAGGTTCAAGTAGTTCTCAAGTTATAATGAAGAGTAAAATTCATGTATGTTGCACTGTGACCCCAGAAATGAGGTCAAGGTCATTCATGTACTGTCTAAGCATGACCTTCATACAGAATAATTAACATGTGTAGCTAACTCAAAACACATCTCAAGTTATCAAGTAAACAGTAAATTTCATGTCAGTTGTCCTGTGAATTAGCATTAGAATGCCCATTGACTTACATAGTAATCAATAGGAAAGCTGCACTGAACGATAAGTACCTGAAATTGAAAATGCTTAAAAATCAGGAATCCAAAGCAGTGCCACCTAGTAAACAACTTTGTTTGACCCTTCCACAACAACATATCCATCACATTTCAGCTTAATCTGAGGGACAGTTCTGAGAACAAGTGAAAAAATAGCAAAACCAAAGAAAAAATTCATAAAAAAATTGCAGCGCCACCTGGTAAACAAATTGGGAACAAAGTGTCCCCGAGAGTGTCTATGTGCGATATCAAAGCAATTGGGTGAGCGGTTTAAGAGGAAAAGAGTTTTTAAGGTTTGCCCCCCCCCAAAAAACAAAAAAAATTCATAACAAGTAGCCGCTGACGCTAGCGCTATCCCCCGCCCACAGTAATCATGGTGGTAAATACACATGATGTACATTGGTATATTATAGTTGGTAAAATGCGAAAGGTTTCTGTTGGTGGCAATATGGAAATGCCTGTGCACACCTACTACCTAAGGTCTACCTACCATAAAAAAATCGAAGAGGTAGCATTAATAATGTAGAAGATATGGGCCGGACAAAATTTGTTTCTGACGGACGGACACACGGACGCTGAAAATCTTGAGGGGTTACCACTTTTAGTTGCAAAGTTATGCTTCACACAAAATTGTATTGTATCTTGAGCTTGCTTAATGAACTTTATTAATTAATTAATCAATGAAAGTAATTAGCCACAGTGCCTATGCACACCTACTATCTAAGGTCTATGAGCCATAAAAATTTCAAAGGGTTGGTATTAATAGTTTAGAAAATATGGCCCGGACAAATCTTGAGCTTGCTTAACGAACTTTGTTAATGAATCAAGTAACGAAAGTAATTAGCCACACAAAACAATGCCTATGCACACCTACTACCTTAGGTCTAGCAACCATTTTAAATTCAAAGGGATAGGATTAATAGTTTAGAAGATATGGCCTGGACAAAAATTTGTATTGTAGCTTGAGCATGCTTAATGAACTTTGTTAATTAATTAATTAATGGAAGTAATTAGCCACAGAAAACAATGCCTATGCACACCTACTACCTAAGGTCTACCCACCATAAAAAATTCCAAGAGGTAGCATTAATAATGTAGAAGATATGGGCTGGACAAAATTTGTTTCGGACGGACGGACGGACTGACACACGGACGGTACCCATTACCATATCCCCTCCCCCACTTTGTGGGCGGGGGATAAAAAATCCAAAACTCAATAGAGCGTGACCATTTGAACACTTGGTAGAGATTCACCCAAGGCACATTCCCACCAAGTTTGAAGTAAATCTGGCCAAAATTACTTAAGTTATAACCATTACAAGAAATTCCCATGTTAAACTTTCCAATTAAAACTTTTGTAAAGAATTTGAAAAAAAATCATAAAAATATCAAAAATTTATTGGAACACGACCATTGGAACAAACCTGGTAGACACCCACCCAAGGCACATCCCCACCAAGTTTGCAGTAAATCTGGATGATGGTTTTGGAGAAGAAGTCGAAAATGTAAATTAGCATTGGAATGCCCTTGGAATGCCCATTGACTTACATAGTAATCAATAGGAAAGCTGCATTGACCGATAAGTACCCTAAATGAAAAAATCGTTAAAAATCAGGAATCCGCAGCATTCCCACATAGTGAACAACTTTGTTTTGACCCTTCTACAAGGAACATATCCACCATGTTTTAGCTTAATCTGAGTGACGGTTCTGGAGAAGAAGTCGAAAAATAGCGATTAAACACACAAAAATTCATAAAAAATTAGAAAAAAATTGCAGTGCCACCTGGTGAACAATTAAAGACTAAGAGTCCCAGGGAGTGTTCCTGTGTGATATCAAAGCAATTGGGTGAGCAGTTTCAGAGAAGATTTTTTAAGATTTCCCCCCAAAATGAAAAAAAATGAAAAATCCAAAAATCACTGGACCATGACCATTTGAACAAACTTGGTAGAGACCCACCGGAGGCACATCTCCAACAAGTGGATCTGGCTGACGGTTTTTGAGAAGAAGTCGAAAATGTGAATTGTGAACGGATGACAACGGACGACGAATGCCTCACCCTCCTAAAAGCTCAGCTGAATTATCAGCTGAGCTAAAAATAACAAAGAATTGTAGCGCCACCTCATGGCCAAAATGAGAACTAGTTAAGCCCAGGTGACCCTATAAGCAATATACAAGCAATTGGCCAGGTAGTTCGCAAGATTAATTTTTTTTTTTTAAATAAATTAAAAAATTTATAAAAAATAGAAAAATTATTGCAACATCATCTCCTTCACAAACTTGATACAGGTCAAGTATCCCCCCCCCCCCACACACACACACAACAGAAAAGCAACTCTTTGTAAGGCAAATTCTTGTGTGTACACAGGTATTCATATGTATTTCAAAATCAATAGGAACCAAATTTGTAACTTTCTATATCTAATACTTAAGTCCTGGACAAAAATCTATATCTTGGATAAGAGCATGTTGGTACATTGTATACGTCAGAGGCAGATCAGCTGGTTGCCTTTTCACATAGTCATTGGACCAGGTATACATAGCCTTTGAAGTCCTTGGCTGTGAAATAGTTGCAATCAGGGAGGCTCTCACACATTACCATGTTTGGTGTGTCAATTTTACCATAATAATAACTTCACAGATGGGAGAATGGTGTTTTAAACTGTTTTGTGAAATTTGTGAGATAGAAATCCATTCATCTGTCCAAGTCACAGGAAGTGCAGGCTGAATGGAACTTCAAAGGAATATTCAGGGATCATGGGAAAACACAGAGGCCTGACCGAAGACTATTCTCTCCAAGTGTTTACATAATAATTGCCAAAGCAAAGCATAAGTACTGGGGGTATCTGCAAGCAGTAAATGAAGACAGGTGGTACAAGAAAGTTTACAATGAAGTAGTCAAGGAACAAACAAGATGGGTCGAACACATAAATAAGTTGGCAGAGAGATATGAATTGAAAGGATATGGTGAGGTTGATGACTCGAAAGTGTGTATAGGTGGGACTGTTACAGAGGGCTGGAAGGAAGACTGGAAAAGACGATTCAGGGAAAAAAGTACATTAAAAGCCTACAAGGTACCAGAAAAGCCAAAGAAAAATGTGTATTGGGATGGAGGGAAGGGATCCAGGCTTCTTTTTCAAAGTACGACAGGAGTGATCAATCTAGAAAAGAGAAAACAGAAGTGGACAACAGGTAGTAATGGTAAATGTAAGGTATGTAGACAAGAGGCAGATGAGACAGTGGATCATTGGCTGTTGTGGTGTGATGCATATGGAGCGATAAGAGAAGAATTTTTCAGAAAGTGGCACAGGGAAGACTTTAAAGGAAGGCACTCCTTACGTTTTATTATACATCATTGGAAAGAATTTTTCATCAGGATTTCATATCTGATGTTTATTTTATTAATTTTCACAAGTTTCCGATGTTTATTGCCAAATATTAAAACCCCCACATTACCAGCAGTTCACCATTACGCGAAGCCAGTCGAAATGTCGGACCAATTAGAAGCGACTATACAACTGGCCAATCATAGCCATCGGTTGATAACGAAGCCAAGCGCACCATGATCATTGTTCAACACAAAGCCACTTCAAATTATGAAAATTGTTTCCGAGGTCGTTATCGACGTAAAGAATATGCATATGTTATGTGTTTCAATCAAATCAATTATTATTTATCAATGTATTTACTCCGTTCATGATAATCGGTCGTAAATCGTGACCGTGTAACGTGAGCGATAATATGAGCTCCGGGAGTTATCAAACGATCGGAATTCGTCACGCAGCTTGAAGTGCGCTGAACACAACTTCGTGCTTTTGTATGCTGCCAATACTTCTTCTGGGATTTTCATAATAGCATTCCATTTATCTGCTAATGATGTGTCTTTTGGCCAAGAATGAAAATATCTTTCTGGATATTCGGTGGCTGTGCCACCGCACGAAACACCTTGGCATTTTCCTCTGTTCGCAGTCAATGAAAAACTTGGAACTCTCTACCGCACGGAGGTGTAGAAGGCTGCAGAATACCGCTGTTTCCAAATTTGGCTATAAATATGTCCAAAATCGCGCGAGGAAAGACGTGACATATCGTGACTAGTAAACGTTGCTTTTTTCTCGCTAAAACGAGTTATTAAAAACAGTTTTAAACAACTGCTGCATATACATTGACATATATTATTAGTTTTCGTTACATTTCCGACCACTTCAATTTGAAACTAGGAGTTTATTCTCATCAAGTAAAAAAAACTAGGTGCAGAAGTAGGACTCCCGTGATCCGCGAAATCGCCTTTGATCTTCCATAGGTTTGCCGCTTCCGGTAATTTGACAGGTAAAGCTGATTGCAGCAACATTAAAATGCAGATTTTAGAAATATGGAATAAAATATAACTAAACCATTTTACATGTGGTAAGTGCCTGACATGAAGTTCCCAAAACACTTAAAATACAACGTAATGAGTGCCCTCCTTTAATAACAAAGGTCTAGAAGAGGCTCAGTGTTTAGAGGAAGAAGAATGTGTAGCATTGGTTTTAAGTTTGAGGGGTGGCTTTCTGGGAGGCAGGAAAAGTACTAAAAGTGTACAAGACTACCTGGTAGGGTGCTGGGAGAAAAGAAATGAATTGATAGGGATAGATAGTGACAGGGTATATTAGAATTTCAGAGTGCAGGGAGGAATGGGAGAGGTGGTAGGGCTCCCATGGGTTCTCCCATGGGAAATGCCTGAGCTTATAGGCAGAGATAGGGTGTATGAGGGAAAGGTTCTTTTTTTTGGGGGGGGGGGGGAGGGAGGGACTACAAGCGATGAGTGTAGAGGGTTATATCCAGGACCAGGGCCCACCACAGCTGTGAGAGAGTGTGTGGTGCACCCTTTGCCTCGGCTCTGGTCCTGGAAAACATGGCAGCACGAGCTGATTAGGATAACAATGGTTTCCTCTGCCTCATCTACTTTTTTTTCCTTTTTTCCTATGCCACCTGTGTCACACAGGACAGCGGCACAGAAGCGTAGAGCCACAGCAATATCATTATAATAATTCCAGGAAATATAATGGGCCAATTAATAGCTACTTCACATGATGGGGTGACAATCTGATAGACTACAGTAGTTTTGACACTTTACTGTGTGTGCTGCAGTTCGTTTATGTTGCTTTTTTTTTTTTTTTTTTTTCACAGATGCTCCAACAATACCATTCATGATTCAGTGGCAGTTACCATGGACATTCTGTAAACCTCAATACTGCAACATTCCTATTGGCTGGAATCTTCACAGGGGTTTATCTAATGGAGCACACCTTGCTTATAGAATTAGAATAGAGCTGAAGTTTAACTTGTGAAAATAGGAATATAATTCTAGGCCATGTTTTGACACTTGTAGACATATACAGTAATAGTGTGACTATGTTGCTAAGCTAGAATTTCGAGCCTGTATTTTTCTGTTTTTAACAGAAACGGAACGGAATAATGAATTTTTGTTACCTCTGAAACGGAATTTGCTGTTTTGCCTTAATGTGTTTTACATACAAAGAGAACTACTGAAACGGAATTTGGAAATTTCTGGCTAGTGAAATGGAATTTCTAGTTTTTTGAAACGGAAAAATACAGGCCCTCAGAATTCAAATTTTTATGAGTGGGTCCCTGTAAGACTGACTTACTTCTGGCTGCTGGTCCACTTTTGTAGTCTTCATGTCTTCTACAGGGAACCTGCAATCAAATATAAAATGGTTCAATTGTAAACCACAAATTTAACACTTTGGGACGTCTGATGTAAGATACCTGTAATTGCCTTAGTTATCTTTACACTTGGTGCTGTGTGTCATGTCAGGTGACTTCCCGTAATATTTGCTTTTTGACCATGGAATGGCTGGGTCTTGAACCCACAACCTTTGCAAATCACCTTGAGGGAAAATGGGAAACATATATCCAAATCTCCATTCTTAGAAAGAATGGTTCAGTTGGGGGCAGTTATGTGTGAATGCCATAATCAACATGACCCAGTTCATTGTATTTAATCCAGTTCTGTATTAGAAGTTGTCCCAGATCAGGGACTGTTATGTAAGTGCACCAGCATCCAAGGAGCACCAAAAATATTTGATATGTTTTTTGACCACAGAATGGCTGGGTGATACTAAGTTTGCTTTATTGTCATCATGTGACATTCATATTGTCCCTGTTCTTGGTGTCCAGACTGTTATGCTTCATTCAAAGGCAAACTTGAGGGATTGCCATGAGATGTATGTATTTACAAGAGTGCTAATGACCCTTCAGACATAACGCGGGGCATACTACCATGGACATATACATGTATATGCACAATGTTGGCCTATGTTGCCTCATATCTCCTTTTACCCTGGTAATAAATGAAAACGACCTGGATGCACTTTTTTGCCAATTTCTCCAGTGAAATTTGATATTTTTTTTAAAATGTCTTCTCACATGTAAGCCTTTTTTGCCAGTAAACATGTTGGTTCAAATATGACAAACCTTTCCTTGGAAGATGTCACGGAGGTATTTTTCATTGCTTGACACCAGGAACTGCAGCTGTTCCTCATTGAGGTCGCTCACTTCCCTGAAGCACAAGTCATTAACATATAAAACAAAACTTCTCAGGCTAAGGCTATGCACAGTAAGTGGTGAATTTTCTCAGGTACATGTACATTGTGAACCCAATTGGTGAAGCCAGGTGTTTTTTACTATTATTTTATTCATTTCTAATACTTTTCAAAATGGGCCAAAATTTTGTAAAAAATGTATTTCCTTTTTTAAGACTTGACATGGGTCTATAAACCTGAATTTACACTTCCTTTTGTCAAAAAAAAAATCAAAATTAAAATAAAAAAATAAAAAAAATTAAATAAATAAAATAAAATAAAATAAAAAATAATATAAATTGAAAATAAAATAGAATAAAATAAAATGCATATCTCTGCACTGTTATATACATGTAGTGGCACCTGATTTAACTCTTTCCTGGTTAGAATATCACTGATTCGACTGTTTTGTTGGTGACTAGTGACTAGTGTATGTATCATGACCTTACCCCTTGCTTGACACTATGGTAATATCTCTGTGACTGGGTATCCTGCTGTGGATTTGGGGCTATTTCCCAAACATAACTGTCTTACAGGAAAAAATTATTGTCTGTATGCAAGGCATGCAATAAAGCTGAATGTAAACACAGCATGGTGGCAGTGGGGTCCAACTCAAGCCCAAGCACCTCTTCTCTCCAGCTGCTTAGTGCTATAATGAAAAATGCCACAATTTTTGTGTCCGCCTCTTGTGGGATTTAAACCCCTGACATTTGGCATCAGCACCTGGCCAAGTGTAAAGTCCAAAACTCTGACCCCTGAGCCATTGGGACGACCCCCAAAAAAAGGTTGACTGAGGACCCAGGGTGACCTTCTAGCAGGTGTGTCTTGTACATTGACAGTTTGACATTTCCACAGATTGACCATTAAATTTTATACCCTATATGATAACATCATCAGCAACAAGCACTGCAAGTGCACCCAAAGTGATAGCAATGTCTTGGGAGAACCCAACTCATTGAACCAAGGTCTTACTGACCGCACTCACATCCATATCACATAACAACCGGTGTGGCCAAATTCCACATCACGGCTGCTGCCACTGCCCAGCCAAGGAAGCAATTTGCAATAGATGCTCACTCGAAGGGCACCATGGTAGGGTCTGTTGCAAAACACAAGCAAATGTACATGAAAATAAAACATACCAGTGCCCAGATACCACCCATGCTCTGATGGGGGCAACACAGCCAGTCTACCCAGGCTGGACTTTAACAGCTTGACCTCCATGGCAAGTGGCTCATCACACTAGATCATGAAATTATTTTTCAAGTTAGGCAATGAGCTGTTGTCACTGCTACACCAGAGGAGACTTTCCTTAGCCCCTTCTTGATCAAATCATCAACACACAGCTCCAGGTATAAGGGATTTCACAGGCCAGGGCTGTAGCTACCAGGTCCGACTGCCCCGATTGATCGGACGAACTTTTCGGCAGAGGGAGGGGGGAGAAGTCATGATTGCTTCGACCTAAAAGTTTTATCAGATTATGCATTAATAGAAAATAGTTCCTGGTTGAAAATGCAGTATCATAAGTGCATTAACCTGTGTTCTTGATATATTTTCATTCATACATGTATAACAACGGAATCTTGACACAGACGACTTTGTCTGGAATATGCAACATGTACATAGTAGTTGACATGTTTAAAGAATGAATGACATACAAAACTGTTTTGTGGAAGATGCAATATCAGTCACATAAAAGTGTAGTCACATCTCTTCATAGTGTCAAAGATGCAATATATTTTCTTTCTCTATCTTGGGTAGATTTATGATGTGTATGAAAATGCACGTGCAGTTTAATGTTTTTGAGGGTTTCAATTTTTAATACTTTTACTGTTTTAGGGGACATCTGTAGTAATTATCAGTTTTTACAAATGATGTGTTTTGTTTCGGCCATATTTTCATACTTTAATGAATTGATCAAAGTCTTCGCTAGTAATATTCATTTTAAATTGGAACAAACTGCAAAAGTTCCACGGTTATACTTCTATTTGTACTGTGATAAATCATCTTCGATACACAATACACTGTAATATTTTCAGTAAAACTGTAAATTCTAGTGATGATGATTTTCCCAGAGTTATCATCATTTGATTACGATATCTGAACTGGTGTCATTGACTGACATATGCATATGTGCCATTACATGTAACTTTGTCATGTAGATTAATCATCAATATATATTACATTTAATACTATTTTAGTACTTTTCAGTAATGATGATTTTCCCATTCAATCGTAATACCTTAGCTGGTACCATATCGCTGAATATTCAAAGGTGCAATTGTTTACCACATTAGACTTAAATATATACGTAGGCATAGTGCTTTTTCTTGTAGATTAATTATCATGGGTAATTCAGTGATGATATTTCCCATCCATAATATCATTTGATCATTATGTCTGAGCTGGTCTTATATGACTGGATATTAGAGGTGCAATTATTTACCTTGTTTGAATTAAGTGTGTGTACAGTGGAACCTCATTAATACGGACCTCACTAATCGTATGCCTCATTAATCTGAACACTTCTCCTGGAACACAATTGTTCATTTCAAGTAATAGTGATTCAGTAATCCAGATGCTTCATTTATCTGAACAGTTCACAGGGGTACAAAGGCATTTGGATTAACGAGGTTCCACTGTAGTACCTTTTTGCTATGTAGTGGAACCTTATTAATACAGACCTCATTAATCCGTGTGTCTCATTAATCTGAACACTACTCCCGGAACAGAATTGTTCATTTCAAGTAATATTGATTCAGTAATCCAGATGCTTCATTAATCTGAACAGTTCACTGGGGTACAAAGGTGTTCGGATTAACGAGGTTCCACTGTATTTTTTTTTCAACATCATGGGTAAATGAGCTCACTTGCTCTGCCTTATGCTAAATTTTTATTGTCATAGCTGATTCACTCATGATAACAGTACCTCATAGTTTTATAACACACTGTGTGTATATAGGAGGAAAACCACATATACTGTATCTACCCTCTCAGAAAAGGCATCAGCTCTTTTCTGATTGCCCCTATTCAGGGCATCCATAGAACAGCAATTCTACTGGATCATAAAGCCAAATACACATCTGTACCAAGTGACCCGGTGGTTCCACTTGTTTACCTATCCTTATTTGGAAGGAACTTCCATTTCAAGCAGACAATTTGAAATGGACTGACTGTGATAACCAATCACAGCCAATGCACACCCTGTCCTCACAATGCATGTGTATTGTGTGACGATGGAAGGTTACCTGTGCGTATATATACGGGCCCCTAGTGGTTTTCCATTAGTTCCTGACGAGTTTATTCGAGCGAAACCGGTCGAACTTTTACCTCTTTCCATCGAGGCCACTTGCTCCGTCTTATAGCTCACCTTTTTATTGTACAGTATAATTATTCAGGCAATCCAGTCCACAGGCCCGTTGTGCCAGTCAGAGACACAACACAGTTGAGTGTGACATTTGGCTGCAACCATATGTCTAGTTGTGAAATCCAGAACTCACTTTCCTTACTTATTGCCTTCATTCGTGTAGATAAATCATCAATTTGTCACATTTAATACTTGGCAAATGTCCTGTCACAGTACAATGTAGTACATGGAGTGGCATTTTGCTACCATTGACTTATTGACACAACGGGTACATCTGCATGTTGTGTTCCTATCAATATTCCTGGAGTGGAGTCCAAGTGATGAAATTATAATGGAAGGTACATAATTAGGTTAATGACATTTGATTTGTTGTGGTTTAACTTCTTGCGCCCTTTATGTGCAGTCAGAATGGCCTCGATCCTATGCAAACTCCCCCCAGTCATTTTTATTCTCTAAACAAATTCAATTCTTTCCCCACCATCAGAATCTTGAAAAAAAAATCTGTTTGGTTGCTTGTAAGGCCATACCTATGTTCTTAAATACCTAAAAATGCTAGACCTTCTGGGGGCTCTGCCCCTTGGGCGCCCGCCAGGACACTCCCCCTAGGCGGCCCGCACACCCACGGCCTTAACATTGCCTGACCAACTTTGAAATGGTAGCTACAGCCCTGCAGGCACACTGTACTCATCTAAAAAAGAAAATCAGAAGGACACATCTGCAGTTAGGGGACCACACATCCCGTTTAGGTGGACCAGTGATCATCAGTCTGAATGTACTTACACAACACATTGACTCCTGGTAAACTGACTGAGCCATACAGTACAGAACTCAAGCACGGTGCTAAGATGTATGCAATCACCCCACAAAGCCACACTGCTTTAACCCTGCTGCCCATAGTAGAAGCATAGTTGATGACATACAAGCCAGGTTAATTTTACACCAGACCAGTGGGACATTACCCAGGGAGCTGCCATCGAAGCAGCTCCCTGCATTACCACACCACTGAGCATGCTGAGGGCCTTGCTAGTCAAAGACAGAGTGATATATGTTGGGGCCTAAACAGGCCAGTCTTCAAACACAATCAAGGTCTTGCTAGGCAGTACACCTCGTCTCCCTACGTGATCAAGAAAGGAGACTACCATTATAGTAGATATCTTATCTTTTGAGATTGGAGTGACTATTTTATTTGCCTTCATAGCAGTCATGGCTGGGCATTGATATTCTGTTGGCCCAGTGTCTGCGGTCTTTTGATGAGTTCACTTGTATAGCATGCGATGCTGCATGTTGTGCTAATTGGTCAAACCAAGGAGGGTATAGAGATCCTCTCTACCCTCCTTGGTCAAACCAAGAGAAAGCACCAAGGCACATTGGGAAAGGATGCTAAATGGGCCAATTTTGTCTCTGGGCAGTAAAACTGTCCAAAAGAAAGTGAGGCATAGTTTGGGAATGGCAAAGTGTGTATTTGGGCAGACATATGGTAGCGTTTAAACACCTGTGTTTGTGTATATAACTAACAGTGATCAGCAGACAGTGATAACAGTGGCTTGTCTAAGTGTATTACATGGAGTGGACCAGCGTTTGTGTATTCATTCCAAGGCATGCCGTGGACCTGATTTAAAATAGAAACTTTATCCAAATTAGTACAGACTGCTTTAGAAGAGGCAAATCTGAAGGTGACACTGACAAAAGAACAATTGCAGGCGATTTACCATGTTGTGAAAGAAAAGTTGGACACGTTTCTTGTGTTGCCCACAGGGAGTGGGAAGTCTCTGGTCTTCCAGATAGTATACTTCCAGCACTATTGAAAGCCATCAACAAACCCAGAGCGATTATTTTGTTGGTGTGTCCCTTGGTTAGCCTGATGAAAAGAATTCAACTCTTGTGTTGAAACACAGGCCATTTTCGGGGTTGACATACAACCGTCCCCATACCGCTCCATTGCAAAATGATACACGGTCCATAATTTTGTTTGTGTATTGACGTGTACTCCGGGGAGCAAATATCAAATCAATCCCATTAACAAGGTGCTACTGTGCTCCATGCTGGGCTACTGTTGACACCTTTCACTCACACGTGGGCCAGCAAACTTCTTCCCTCAATCTTGTTTGTTTGGTGACCTGTGGACCGGAAGTCCGACCTGATTGGCCTCCGTCAAGTTCATGAAATTATTACAGCTGACAAACATCACAGCCAGGCCAGTTCGATTGGTGCACTGGGCTTAACAACCTTATCGTTTCGATCAACATAATTACATCTGTTGCACAAAAGAAACAATAATGCCATCATAAATGGCAGACTCCGATGAGTGCCCACATCAGTAACTTTAGCAAGTCTGGGAGGCTGCTATGGAGGCATCTATTTTACAAAAAGAAGCAGATAAAAACTTCCACCCTGTGGCCTATGCTCTCCAAGCCCTGACAGCCACTGAACAACACTGCGCATATGCGAGAAAGAAGCTCTTGCTTGCACATGACATGGGCACGTGAACATTCAGCATGTTATGTAGGTAGTTGGCCTACAATTCCACATTCACACCTACCACAAGCCACGACTGGGTAAAAAAACTATAGACCAACTAGTCTCAGAATCCAATCCTTCCATTTATGAGCAGCAAGATTTTAGTACACTGTCTCCTGTTTCATTGAACTGATCTGGTTTTGCGCCCCTACAATGATCAAGAGCCACTACTGACTCTTTTGATCGTTAACCCTGGTTATGCCACAATTTTTTTTTTTTTTTCAGAAACACTGCCCAACTGCCATATACCGATTTTTTGGTATGTCATGTAATTGGGTCCTGGCAGTTGACCAGGGATACTGAAATATAGGTAAATGGCACTACCAGCGTTAAGCACCGAATGTGTTTCACACGATGGCTTATTTATTGTTCTAAATCTCATCAGGAGGTTCCCACTGTTTACTTGGAGGAAAAACAATGGACCAGTTAGTTTTGACAGGGCATATTAGATTAGGATAACCAAATGGTCATCCATCCACATGATTGGGTTGGGTCAAGATATTGCTTGAAATGATACATAGTGTAACTCAAATTTGGCTCCACAGATTTGCATGAAATCTACAGTGACTCAGAGATATTTATGTAACTTAGACAGAGATTTTGCACGGGTTTGGTAAATAATGCCTTTCATATTGATTTTGGTGGCCAGAAGTGGAGAAAAATTACCAAGACTGTGTTCAACACTGAAATTGTTTGCAAGATGAAAACAATATTATAAGTTGATGCTTGATGCAGCTGTGCACAGATCTGAACCTAAGTTAAAGTATGGGGTGTAACATCACAAGCTTACGTGATCAATAGTCTTACACTTCCTGGAACCCTTGCAAAAAATTAAAAAAGAGACCCCTTTATTTGTAAGAGACTCACCCTCCCACATCTTAAGTCACCAGTTTCATTTTAACAGGTTACAAAACTGTACATATGAGCGAACATAATGATTATAATTTAACAGGCAAAATGTGAAAAAGTAACATTTAATAACAGATACATTTTCTTGCACCATCAATAGTATGACTGCAGGGTCTGAGATACATTTATGATCTTTGCTTATTAATGAAAGAGGATAAAACCCTAACAAACCAATCAAACTGCAAACCAACCATGATATGATCTATCTGTAACCAAAAAAAAATTAGGTGGCTAGATACCATGGTTTGTGAAAAATTGCTTGAAAATGAAGTTTTGCAAGGATGGGCAGCTTTATTAAACAGAAGTTACAGAACCCATAACTACATGTACATGTGTATACCCACTTTGAGGGCAGAGAACAAAATTTTTGAAAAAAAAAACTGCACCAAAACAACTGTGAGCAAAGAGGCAAAGGGTTGATATGCTTTGCTTGATGCTGAATAATAACAGTGAATAAGGCAACATGGCAACAAACTGGCTAATCATATCATTTCAATTATCATGGTTGTTCTCTGCTGGCATCTACACTGTAACTTAAGTTATACACTTACCCTGCTTCCTGGATTTCTTCTTGCAGTTTCTCTGTCACTGTGTCCTCTATCTTTACAACCTCCACTGGCATAGTGCTCAGCTCATCATCTATTAAACACTCCCAGTCACTGAATCCCTCTGGAGAGGGGCTGTCTCTGTCAGAATGTGAGGGGTTCAAATCAAATGTCCCTGCTCTATATATCATTGACTTGGCTTTCAGAGAGTCTTTTGTTTCCTTTGACTCTGGCACTCTCCCTGACGCAGAATTACTTGATTTAATATGCTCAGAATCTGACCTACATCTAGTGATGTCTGGGAGTTCATCTTTTGTGTTGGAGAGGTTGCAGCATTTTTGTCGAGAACTACTGGATTTGACAACCTCACTGTCTGAAAATTCTGTTGTTTGCTCTTGTGCAACCATGATTTTTTTCTTTGTTTGACTTTGTTCTACAAATGCTTGGCTCCTGGTACTGATCCTGTCCTTGGACAGAATTTCCAAATTGTTTTCATCACTAGGCAATGGGGGAGATTCTGAGGGAACAGCAGTGATAAATTCATTCATTTTTCTCTGCTTGGAATTACACTGAGACACAGCAAAAGTGTTTCCAAGTTTCCTTTTCTTTGGTTTACAATCTCCAGCTTTGATACTTTCTGATGACCTGTGTTTGAAATTATCCTGTGATGACCCACCCTTGCAAGCATCACAACTTCTTACTGAATCAATATGGATGGGGTTGTCACTACTGAATGTACTTCGCTTGGTCACCCTACTTCTTTTCAAAGAACATGAACTAGAGTCACTGTCGGAGTCTAAGAGGGCCTCAAACTGTTTCTGTTTCTTCTGCTTTTTTGGAATGCCACAAGAAAGTAATTTCTTTTTCCTTTTCTGCCACTGATGTGGTTTTAAATAGACTTCACTGTCACTGTCATCACTCATATCTCCATCACCTTGTCTGGAAAATGTGTCACTGTTGCTGTCACCAGTCACTGTATTGGCCCCCTTAGAATCTAATTTGGAATAGGTATCACTGTCCCCATCAACAGACCTTGTTCCTTTGCTCTCAGCCTCCAATTTGGAAGAAGTATCGGTGTTGCAATCAACAGTCCTCGTTGTGTTTTGGGCACTTGATTTAAAGTAACCATCACCATATTGGTCAACAGCCATTAAATTTGTACATCTGAAATCTGCTTTGGAACGAGTGCTCCAGCCATCTGCTTCAGAATAAGCATCACTGTCACAATCAGCTGTCCTTCTGTTTGTACTTGTAATATTGGATGTTTTATAAGCATCACTATCACTACTAAAGGTCCTTGTATTGGCTCCCTTGGTATCTGCTTTGAGATTTATGTCACTATCACCATCAATAGTATTTGTCTTTGTCCTGCAATTTTCTTGCTTGTGGGTGCTCCTACTATCCATATTCCTTGTATTCATCTCAACATGAGGTATTGCTGAGTCTGATAAAATGTCTATGCCATCAAAGACACCAGTTCCATGTGGCAAAAATGACTCAGAAATGTCTGACTTTGTGTCTGTATCAGAGGTGATGCTACCACTGTCTAAAATTCTGTCGCTTGTTTCCAGAACTCTTTTTGCAACAAAGTTAGCTGATGGAATAGATAAACTATCAGAATCTTCATAAACATCTTCACATTCCAGTTCTTGTAGTAAACTTTCGAGACGTTTGTTCCTGTTCTTGTGTTTCTCAATCCTACTAAACCGCCTCCTGGACTTGTGACAACTTCTCCGTTTGAGTTTGTTTACTCTAGAAGGCAACACCTGGTTCATCATTTCTGTTTTACCATTATCTTCAGCACAGTGACTAGTAGATCCTGTGTCAGAATTGTAGCCCTTTATTTTGGAAGATGTAGTCTTGGGTTTTTTAGATTTCTGTGCAGAGCTGTCCATCAAAAGCAAGTCACTGTCACTTTCGGCTGTTTCATCATCACCAGATGAAGTACCCTTGTCAACACACAACACACTAGATTGGCTATTTCTGCATTTTCTTTGATAATCCGGTGTGTTACTGCAAACTGTCTGCATGTAACTTTCACCTTTCTTTGGCCTATGAACATGGGACTTGTCAGATCCTGTTTTCTGCTTTGGGCTTATCTGTCCTTTAGGGCTTACATGGCCAGTGATTTTTGGTCCACACATTTTTTGCTTCGGGCTTACATTGCCCCCAAATTTCAGTCCAGAAAGTGTTTTCTGTTTTGGACTTACATGTCCTGTGGACTTTTGTCCAGTTGATGAAATGTCCATGCAGTTTTCAGCAGTCACGGTAACAGTTGCACCAACTTTTGGTGAATGTACTACAGCTTTTGTGGAACCATTCTTTATACTTGCACTGATTTGTCCAAAGTCTAGACAGTCTTTTTCACTGTTGATTTGCACTGCCCTATGTGTACATTTATGTCTGTCTACCTCTTCCAGACTGACATTACTATTTTCAGCATCTGGCCATGGCAGTACCTCTTCTTTGCTGTTGTCGAAGTCATGAGTGTCAATATCACAGATCACTTTTTTGTGCTTTCTATTTCTTTCAGTGAATGCAAAATTATTGGCTTGATCTTCACCTGAAATGTTGACTTTTGCATCATGGTTGGCCTTATAACTACAGTGCAAGTCCAAAACTGAAGTGTCAATAGGTTCATGTTCTGCAAAATCCTGAAGCTTTATTTGAGAATTCTTTTCTTCAGTAAAGTGGGATTCATCAAGAGCCATAAGGTCAGCGTCTGATACATCATTGCTCCATGCCTGCATGTTCTCTGTGTCTCTGTCAGTCTCAAGTTCTATCTCTCCCTCAAAGAGCATGTCATGAATCTCAGAACAACTGCTTGGCAGCTCTGCGGCAGTTGAAAAATGAGTAGCACCATTGTCAATCACACAATCATAATCTCTCCTTGTATCTTCTGTTAAAGATATGTCATTTGTCTTAGGAGGACTTGGGTGGGTATCATGTCTACATATTACAGGTGAAACATGATCATCTCCCTCTGTATTACCTATTAACAAAATATCATCATCACCTTTCTTGTCAACAGATGCGATATCTGGCAAATGAAGGCTTCTAGTGCCCATCTTGTCCCGTTTGACAAATTTGAAAGTCTTCTTTTTACCATTTTGAGACTCTTTCATCCATTGTACATCTCCCTCAATTTTTTTCTGTTGTGAAGAAGACATATGTTTCTCTTGAAAATGAAAGTTTCCGTTTTTGCTTTGGGATTTGTCAAGTTTATTGGCACGTTTGCCATCGTTTTTTTGACTGCACTTTGACATGGAACCGTGTACAGGTACCATTTGACTAGAATGAGGGTGTGGAGATATGTAACAGTCATTATCATATTCAATGTCTTGGTTAAATCCATGTAATTTCCCCACACACAGATTAACCTGTTTTTTACATTCATTTGGAGATTTTTCAGTTTTTTCATACTTTTGTTTTTTGTGTTTATTCTCAACAATAACATCTCTTCTCCAAATGTGCTCCTCTGTTCTTCGACAGCTTGAAGTATATTCCACTTCCCCAACTGACTCATCTGATGGACAGTCTGGATCTTCTCCAAATCCAGGTTCACATTCCAGCATGACTGTTGACCCATAACCATGGCTTTGGTCCTTGACCTTTGACCCAGGCCTTTGGTCCTCAGCATGACCAGACTTCCTGCCTTGTGAAGTGTTTAAGTCTGTATTGGCACCACAGCTGTCAATATTTGTTATTGTTGTCTTCAGGTGTAACTTTTTATGAAAGTTCACTTTCTTCATGCTGCAAATACAACGTTACCTTCAAAAGCAATTCATACAAAGTTATAACTTGCATTGGTTTTGAAAAAAATCAACCCATGAAAACAAATTTCTTGGAAAGTAAACCTCTTTGCATTAGTTTTGCTCTGAACACTGACTTGTTAAAAATAATTTTGGCCCTATCTTTTCCAATGGTCATTATTCACTACAGTAGAAGACAATGGATTTCCCTTTCTGCCACCTTGTTACCTTATTATGATACCCCACTGAACCTACATGTACGTGCCTGCAGGACAGATATATTAAATCACTTCAGGTGAACATTGGCTTCAAACATGGGACATATCTGTCATTGCTGTATGTACCTCTGTAAGTTTGAATTTACAAATAATGAAGTCTTCAAGCGGCTGACAAACCAATTCTATCAAAATGGAAAGGAATCCAGTTCTCCTAGCTACAGACATGCAATGACATCATGCAAGACTAACCAGGTATTTTCAAAATGTGACAGTAGAACATCATCAAGTTTAACAATGACTACTTATCATCTGTCTGATTTTGGAGATATCAGAAAAGTTATCCCTTTTATAACACAATTTAAATACATTACAGTGGTCCCCCTCTAATAAGGCCCCCCTGAAGAGAGGCCACCCCCTCTGGAAAGGCCACTTCTCCATGCAGCAAGTGTGGGATTTCCATAGTATACTCCCCCTCAAGAGAGGCCACCCCTGTTATAAGGCCACATTTCTGGTGCATTTCAGGTGGCCTTATAAGAGGGGGACCACTGTACTGAAAGTTAAGGTGTCAGCAGAGTGACTGATATATACAGGTGTATATGTACTCACCAGAAAAGTATTGTTATAGGAAAAATAAGATATTATTCACCCATTTATCAGTCTAATTCATCTTGTTGATCTATTGAGCCATAGTCAACTACCTGGCCAATGTAATCTGGTGATATAGGATCCACCAAGAATATTCATGTTTGGTGATGAAAGTTGTTCCAAAGAGAAGTCAAGATTAGCAATTTTATGTGCATATTATCCAGCTGAATTCACAACCCAAAACACAAATATTTTACGGCACTGAGTTGTGAAGTCCCATTCGAATGTATTTTAAAGTAAGTATTAAAACTGCTTACTTTTGAGACATTGAACTTATTCGTCTTAATTTAACATGATAAAAATTTGAGTATCAGAGCATTTAACTCTGAAATGTCTGTAATAGATACTGACTCTTTCTGCATTGTAAATGAAGACTTCATACTTGTCAACAGTTAGGAAATTACATGGGGGAGACTGCACACAAGCACAGTCTTGAAAGAAGTTTGGCATGCAAATGCTTCAGTTACTATGATGCAGTACAGCTGTGAGAGAACAGCCCACATATAAACTTATATAGCTATACTCAATTGCACCAAGGTACATGTAGCTGGTGAAATGGTACTACAATTATCATGCTGGGAAAGGAGCTTAACAAGCCCTAAGTTGAAACACATCAAACAAACAGGATGGGAGGGGGGATACTTTTATAAAAATAGAACTGCTAAAACCAAAAAAAAAAAAAAAAAAAACTGATCAGGAGATTGGGCGAGGCACCGGAAATCTGGTGACCTACCTAAATCAGAAGAGTTGTTACCTGTGATACTTTCAGTATTGATCTCTTTTTTTTCACTTTCAATGCACATGCATCACACATACATATCACCAGGAACACCATTCGGCAGTGTATGGCACATTTTGGCAGTGGTGGGCATTGCTTGGCGGCGGTCGGCAGCAATACGATCTATGCATAAGTTCACCAAGCGGGGAAACCCCAGCGGAGATTCCCATGTCAGAGCCAGGCGTGCATAGGTTTCTGTGTAATTTGCGGGCCACTCAATCTTACAACACAGGCTACAACCCTATGCAATACAGCAACTTACGAAGAGTGAAACACGGACCTTGATTTCTTCAAACAACAGAATCTGCGGTGGCTGAAACAGTATTTAAAAGACAAAAGAATATCTGTTGATGCCAGGAATAAAGCGCCACTTTTATTTTTGATGTTTGTCAGTTTGAATTTTCTGCCTGGTATCAACATAACAGCCCACTACACAATAATCAGTGGTGGTGTACCATCATAATTCGCCCTGTCACTCAACATTTTAACTATCAATGCTTTGTGTACTTCCTCCGCCAACGATCTGCAATGGTCAACTTCCATACACTTCCTGTATTTGGTCTATTTCCTGCCTTTCTGCTCATGTTGACACAATATTAGTGCCTGCCATTATGCGTTATCGTGACCACTTTTGAGAAGGTGCACAGCGCGCCATCTGGTAGCAAAAAAATCAGCCCGCATGCCTTGCTTTTGTAATGGGACAGCTGCTGGAGTTTTCCTGCTTGGTGATCTTATGCATAGATCTTATTGCCGCCCACCGCAGCCTGAATCTTAAGCCTTGGCAGGAATGGGCCGCCTCTCTTCGCCACCTATCACTGCTGAGAAACTCAAGGAGTCCAGGCAGCATATACAAATTTGTTTCAGACATAGGCTAGGTGGATGACTGTAAGAACATGATTGCAAAATGGGAATGAAAATTGAAGTTTATATTTGTACTTAATGTATATTTATGTTTTTGTGTATATCTATGTATACATACACATACATGGATTGTGATCATATATAGATATGTTACCATTAGAATGACTGTTTTAGGTATTTCACAAATTACCCATCCAAACATCACTCTCAGAAAAAAAATCTTTATTTGTTGTCAAGTAGTCAGGTGCAATTTCAATTGTCATCAAATGATTCAATATTTCCTTGTGAATAATTCAATGTTATCAATCTGGACTCATTTGTCCTTGGCTATCCACATATGTGTTCTTGCCCACTTTTTAGTATCATACTTTACTCATCAAGCTCATACTATTTTTTTCATTTTCAATGTTCTACATATGACATCCTCCTGAACTGTAGGAAATCCAGCTCTCAAATGTTCTGGGCTAATAATGCTTTGTGTGTAAACATGAAGGTTGAGGGCTTGTAAGTAGCCATCATCCTTTGCAGTGATAAGTAGATGGGAAACATGGGATCCTCTGGATCACTGGTCTGCTGGTGAGCAGTAGCTGTGTTTTGGGCCTCTTGGGTATTAACCAGGTGTGTCGATTTGTGTTGTGACATACTGATGTTATAGCTACTGTAACTGTGATATATATGAGGACAGTGCTTGATTGCTGCTTTAATAGCTCCATAAAATAGCATCAGTTTTGTTAATTTCCAACTCCTGATTAATATCTAATGATCTTTCCTCATAATAATTATGGTATGCTTAACCGTGGGCATGGAGTACATGTATATAGGAGATCAGCATTTTATTCTATCTCAAAAACTATCTCTGATGTGGGGATTCATTGGGACACATCTAAATCATGCAGGTTATTCTTAAGCATGTTTGTGGACTAACACTGTGATGTATAAAGTCAGGACAAGATCAACAATGTGCATAATAAGGCGTATGCATATTAATTTCCCGCCACAAAGCACGGGTTTGACCCCAGGCGATCACGGGGGATGTGCAGGTCGATCACTGTCACAGACAGGGCCATATGTTCATTTCTCACAAAATTAGCGGTTTTTTAAGAAATTTAAGTTCACAATTGCCAAACTGGTATTCATCTAGTACTTCCCGAGCCATATTTAACGAAAAATTTCCATCTGCCTTTAATAAGTATTCTTTATTTCCATAAGATTAGTATATCTTGCTTGTCCCCACAGGTAACGACCCGTATCTCGCCATATCCCGCCAAACGAGTCAGGACAATCAGGTATGCAGTTTGGTGGGAAATTAATATGCATATCTCCTATTAATATTATGAATGTGAATGAATTTATACCTTGCATGATTATACATCTATATGTGTGTGTGTGCCTGTACGTGTAAATATCCAATGTACATGTCATTATGCATATGTACCAGCACACAAGTACATAAAGACCAATGTTTATGCCCACATAGATATTATATATATATAACATATTTTATTTTCCTCCCCTTTTACTGACCAGTTCTAGCATTGGTTCACTTTTACATCTGAAACAAACAGATGCTCCCTGGGGCCGCCTTTGAGTTTCTCAGCAGCAGTGGGTGCCATGTGTGGTGCTTGGCAGCAAGGAAAAAGATCACTGACCAGCCTGTAAGCTTTGACAGTGTTCTGCAGTAGTAGGCAGTGATCGCTGCCAACCACTGCCCATTGCCACCAACCACCGCCATCTACTGCCAAAATGCGCCATACGCCGCCGAATGGTGTTCATGGAGTATGCAGTCAGTGAGACAGCACTACAGGTGACAACCTACCTGTCATCTGGCTGATCTACATCAGTACAACTGTATGCATTGCTGTCTTCAGACAACTGTAATTTGTCTGTTGACTGTGTTTTGCCTGATGTCACAGCTTCCTTGGACTGGCTGGTGGATGCTATGATAGACCCATCAGACAGCCTGGCATGTGATGCAACAGCCACTTTGACCTGGTTTGCAAGTGATGTTAAAGCCTCCTCAGATTGGTTGCCAGTAGTTGTCACTCTCTCATTATACTGGCTGGTTAAGGAAGTTATGTTGCCCTCCAAACAGCTGACACCTGATGTCACAGCCTCAGTCAATTTGCCAGCAACTGGAGCCCCAGAGTCTTTGGACTGGCTGGCCGATGATGTCACAGTATCCTTGGACTGGCTGTCCAATGAAGTCAAAGCATCCTTGGACTGTCTGGCATGTGATGCAACAGCTACTTTGGCTGATGAGGTCACAGCATCATTGAACTGGCTGGCTGATGAGATCACAGTATCACTGGACTGGCCCGCGGTTGAAGTTGTGGCGACAGTCTCCCTGGACTGGTTGGTGGTTGATATCGCAGAGTCTCTGCCTAATGCACACTCAGCCTGGCTAGAATGCCTGGTACTCTGCAATTATACAATATTTCTGTTGTACATTAGGTCTTTCCAAGATAAGGGTCAGCATTTCTAAATATTTATGTCAAATGTTTAACAGAGTTACAAATTCAATATATTTTGTTGAACAATGACCAAAAATACCATTTTTTATTCTGAATACAGTGCTTTTCTCAGACAAATTTAAAAGTGCAAAACTCGCTGCACTACAGTGTGACTCCCTGTCATTTTTTTTTCTTTGGGTCCCTTCTGCCCTGATAATATTTTCTTCATATTCCTCTGTAAATAATTTGAATTCATTACTTTCCCCCACAGGTGGACCACTGTGCCCAGTGATCTTATCACCTACAATGCCAATAGGAAGCCCCTTTGCTGGGGTAAGACTACTTGATTGTATAGTTTTAACCTTGGCACTTGCCACAGAGCAAGGTTTACCTGGTAAAATAACATGAATATCTCAGCTGAACAAGTTTTAGCATGGACAGAAAATGGTCCCTAAACTATTAATGAAACCTTTCATCAAATAATTAACTTATAACAATAGGTTAAGACTATTTAGGGCAGTAAAGCTTGCCTTATCAGTGAAGTGTCTGTCATAACTGAAACAATGGTATTTTGGCCCTTTAAAAACCATATTTGTATGAATGGTTGTATCCCACACAGCCATATGCTGTGGTTTCATGATCAGCACATGCTGCCAATATGTACTCAGTTTAAAGGTTTCACAAACTACTCTGGTGATTAACCCCACAGGTGTCAGAAGCCAGCTGACACATATGCATGTGTGGTGGTCAGTACAAGATACTGTCTGAGGGTCTCATTAATTTTACCTGTAAAAAGTTTCCAACATCTTCAAATTAAAAATGCCTGGTACATTAGTGATATTGACAGGCATACTTATCAAAAAGTTTTGCAATTTATGTTAATGTTGCTATAATTGACCTCAAATTTACTTTGAAGATTGGTACTTTTAACATGCATTACCCGATGCCCACAAGTGTCCACCCCCGAGATGCCCTCTCCAGTCAGCTGTAGGTGAGAAAATTCTATGCTTTGCTGGATCTGTGAAAGGAGTCAATTGCTCTGCCCTTGTCTAGTAGCTGCTCAATGAAATAAGGATCTTGCCCTGCCTTCACAAAATCCTTGGAAAAGCATTGGAATAAAGCCACAGCTACTGAGCAGACTTGTAATCAATACGCAGGTTAAGTGTCTGTTTATTTAAAAGAAGTTGTGATCCAAGCAAAGACACTTCTATTACAATGTTTAGATTAATACTGCCAACGATGGGTTTGTGCCTGTAGCCTAGCTGACCCGGCCACCAGCACAACACCCGAGCCGTTCAAGGCCAGGGCGTTGTGCTGGTGGCCGGTACAGGCACAAACCCCGAGTTAAAGGTTTTAATCATTTTTCTATCATGATGAACCGCCTAAAAGCTAAAACGCTGTGCATGGCAACGGTACTTTTCATAGCTCCAGGATCATGGCAATTTCACATGGGACATGTAAACTTTAAGTATGTTCTTTGCTACAACATATATAGCACTTTGTTACCAACAGAGAACAAGAGGATATCTACAAAGAGCACTGGAACATGTTATTGTGAACGAAATTGAAAGGAGAACATGACTGTAATGTGACTTTTGAGTATAATTTACAAGGGCAAGGCTATGGCATTATTGACATTTTCACCCAGATGGTGTGGCAAGCATGTAAACATGGAAGTGGAACTGCCAAGCAATTTGCCTGTTGGTGAACTTTGCTGTACATTGCCCAGCAATATTGTTCAATTTTTCGTCATTTGGGGGAACAAATCATTCTGTATGTATGGATGGAGGGGCAGATGGATTCACAGGAGCATTTCAACTTCTTATGTCAGCCATGCCTGACCACTCGGCCATAGAATCCCCATTGGCATCCAGTAGGCCTAGCAGTATGAGGGCTTCACCATGGACTGTCCTGTTGTCGAGTACGTGTATATGCCCCTTTGTACTGTTACCTGTGTCGAGATTCATTAATTGGTAGGTGTGGGATCCCAATTCATTGCTTATGGAGATAACAATGTGATCGCTCCCCTTAAAATGCACAATTTCACCAATGTCATAATGGAGAGACGACCCAAGAGAAACCTTTTGGTAGCCATGTTAGCAGAAACTGCCACTGACCCCCATATGCACAACACTTTGCAAAAATTGTAAATTTATGCTTATTTTATATAACTTTTACATGAATAAAGCTAAATTTAAAAAATAAAAGCTGTCATTACTCTCTATTTCAATAGTGGTCTGGGAGGTCATTGTACTAGTACAGAAAAACCTGTTTTGAGAGACCACCCCTAAGGCAGCCTAAAAGTGGTCACATAAGGCAGGTGGTCTCTCAATGGAGGTACAATAACATGGGAGAGATAGCAAAAGGGACCTTGCAAATATGGCCTTAAAAGGCAGGTGGTCTTTCACGACAGTGGTCTTCAAAACAGGTTACACTGTATTACGACCTGGGAATACTGTGTTCCTATTGAATGGTCCTTGGTTGCGGGGTGACATCATGATAGAATACCCCATCACCATGGACACTCCAACAGGTATGTATAGAATGAGAGGTCGTAATGTTATTACGACCTCTCAAGTCCCAAGTGATAAGCAGCACACAGGATTGTCTCCATTTAATTCTGTCAGATAGATCATGGAGCTACTATAGATGGAGGTACAGCTTCGAATACACAGAAATCCTGTCACCAGCTACCGCGGTGCGCTGCTTTGAACTTCAAAGGGGGAGGCTGTGTATTGGCTGGTCGCGAAGCCGTCTCTGATGTGCAGCCCTGTGACCGGCACCGATTTACCGTCAGATGGCGCGTCGAAAGCACACCCTCTCCGGCTCTCGTGTCTGGGAGGGTTGAATAGTCTATATCTTTGCAAGGGTGCTAATCGGAGTCATTTTTTTTATACTGCTCATGGCGCGTGCTTTCGAATGGTGTTTGAATTATTGAAATCGGATGAAACCCGACGAAGTTATCACGGGTTGAGCGAATAATCAACATTAAAATGGCCAACAAAGGTCAGCAAACTTTGTTACATTCCAACGATAAAAAGTATGCTTGCCGCTCTCTTGCTGACGTGCAAACCATGTTCACTGATCATGGAAACACCTATTTTAAACAACAAGATGAGTGAAATAAATGTCGGAGTGTGTCGGACGTTCAAATTTATGATGAAAAATCACCAGGTTCTGGTCAATATTAAACAGGATAGACGACGATAATACGGAATGGTATTTTCCGTCAATCCCACGCATTGATAGTGTAAGTTGGAACCACTCTACTGAACAATTGGGATTTTCACAGTAAATCATTTCACCAGTCTCCTCTTCCATACATTCACAAAACACCTCCGTAAACAGATATAAAAAAAAAATAGGTGGCACATTTCTTCCAGCTTAGATCGCCATCACTGTTGTCAAAACAACGGAACTACAAATATAGAACACATCCGATGTAGACAGGCAGAAAGTGCTGATCCACATGTTGGCATGCGACTCACAGTGCATGCGGTGTTGCATATTCGCAGCAGGGGAGAGGCAATTAAGATAAGCGGCCAGATTTTATCAGCGGCGGTCACAGAGCTTTTTCCATTGATGAGTGTCAGCTGTACCTCCATCTATAGTTGCTCCATGGATAGATCTACTCAGCAATGCATGACTATACAAGTGATAAAACCTTCAAGTCAGGGTTTGTGCCTCTGCCGCGACCTGGCTACCATCACAACACCCACACCTGTGGCTTGGGTATTGTGCTTGCAGCAGTGTTATTAGCAGTGTGCTTGGCTAGCCAGGTGTACAGCTGTCTTTAGCACACACTACTCCTAAAAAGACTCCCAGCTTTGAACAACCTATAGTGGAGTACATGTACACAGAAGATGCAAACTGGATATGGCTCCAACAAATTTACAACTGTAGGTGGGTTGGCACTAAGAAATTTACAAACGTAGCCAGTTTGACTAAGGTAGTATTTATGTCTTTAGCCAAATGCTGAATCAGTTATGTTAGCCAACATCACGAGCAAGATTTACTTTTTGAAATTGTGCTCAATAAATCTAAATATATAAGTACAATACAACGAATACATGCATGAAAAGTTGAATAAATTATAAAATATTCTCAGCCAATTTGGCAAAAAAGTCAAATGAATAATGAGATATTTGTAGCCAACCTGCCAAAAGCTTGCAAAATTTTGGAACCCAGATCACACCTTTTTAGCCACTGGCTGTCTGGCTAATGGATGGCACTACCCTAGAATGCATTGTTTCATAAATACAGAGTTTGCACACCTAGATTTCCAAATTCCACCGGACACTATGATGATCAGGGTAGAAGCACAGACCCTTCGCTTGCAGTATTAATCCCTTGAAGGAGGCATGGAGCCATATTTCTGCAGAGTCCTACTTTCACCACAGGTTTCAAAACATGTTGATGATCACAGAGGCAGATCATGTAGTACAAAAACCTGCACTTCTTCCTGACTGCGATAAACTTGCACTTTAAAGATGCATGTTGACCGTGATTCAATATAAAACTTTATATCTGTCATTAATAGGAGCAAGTTCTTTATTTTGATAAATAACATTATTGCTTAAATATAGGATGCGCATTTTCTTTGATTCTCCTTTGCTACATGTACAATAACCATAATGTTTACATTGCAATCCTAAACAAGTTGTTAAATAAAGAGATGAATTGTAAATGAAAAGTTGTTTCATGTTTTTCCTTCTTTTTGTATTAATTGAGAACATTTCCCCTTGACTTATGCTTGCAGGATGAAATTTAATTCAGTGGGTAGTGCAACATACTCTCAGTCCCAAGGAATGCATTTACACTGGTAATGCGATTACAATATCAATTTTTCTGGGTCCATATATGTGGTCTTGTTGGAGGGATGGCTGCCAAAGTAAGGACAGTACACGGTTATGTTATTAAAGGGGTCTTGAAGGATGAAGCAGCATGTATTCCTATTAGGGTCGTTTACATTCTGGTGAACCTGGAGGGACTTAATATTTTTGTCATTATATATATTTTAAAAAATGTTTATATATGGTACCTACATGCCAAGGTTGGACATTGATTCCATGCAGGTATCCAAAGTTCAAAGGAACTACAAATTCATCTCTGTATACCCACTGAGTATTTCTGAAATCCTGAATGTATAGAATGGGGGTGGGGTGGGTGGGTGGTGTCACAAATTCTGCAGACTTGCTGGGGGGGGGGGGGCACAAATTCTTGTCTGTTTTTATGGCGGGGGCACAAAAGCTATGATGATACCCTGTCCCAATATCCCGAGCCCCCCCCCCGGTAAATAATGACTGCCCCCTTATTCTGATGAGGCACTTGTGTTCTGAATTTGAACAAAATCTGTCCTGCCATTTTTGAGACATTCTGGTACTAAGCATTTGCAATGGTAGAATAGATGGACAGATGGATGAAAACACTGATGACCCTCCAAAATTATGCCCCCTTCCCCCTCAGCAGTAAAGAGTTAACAGACCCTGAATTAGAAGCCTGGACCTCCCCATACACAAGACAGAACCACGATGATATACACTTGGCAGCAGCGCACACACACAAGATTAGCACAATAAATTGCACATTTTAGGTTTCCCCAATAACCCAAGTTTCTCTGATTCAGTGCACTCCTAGTAAACAGAGTGTCTCATTACACACGCCAGCATGTGCAACTGCCAACCATACAAAGGCCATGTTCAAAGTCTTTGTGTTGTCTTGGCTCCTTCATGTCTACCTTGACAAATATATAGTTGATCATATGCAATGAGGCATAAACTAGAAAAGAAGATTTGCTTGAAATCAAATCTTGTCTTTGTGCCTCCAAAACTTGCAGCAGAAAATTGAAATGCCATAAATTGAATTTCATATTGGACTTTTATCCAGATATTTCGCCGGTGATGTCCCCAGCTTTCTCAATGGAAGTAAAGATGTTATTTGAACGTTAGACTGGTCAGTTAGGCCTAGCACATAATTATATGTAATTTTTGACGTCATTTATGTAGAAACGAAAGTCACCAAGTGACATATTTGTACTTAGAACTTTTCATTACGCGCTAAAAATAGAGCCTAGGCCTACTAAGGAATTATTCAATTATTTTGCTTCACAATTGAGTCCCAGACGAATTCTATATCCAAATCATTATCACGATTCATACCTAACTGACCAGGTTAACGTTCAAATAGCATCTTTACTTCCATTGAGAGAGCTGGGGACATCACCGGCGAAATATCTGGATATCAGAAATATTATCACATGGATTAAAAGTCCAATATGAACTTCAATTTATGATTTATTAATCAACATGTGAGAAAAATGTCTTTGAAACAATATATTAGTAATAAAGATGTTTTCATGACAGCAGTGAACACAAACAATATTAGACGTTCATGTACATTGATGTTTTTTCCTACTTTTTTCCATTCCTTGCCAAGTGTTTTCCTCTGTTACTTCTACTGATAAAGCCATCAATGACAATATCTATTATTAGCTTTAGCCGAGGATAGTTATTTTTATTGTATTTGTCCACAACAATCAATTATTTACATGTATGAGTAAAATGTCAATATGCTTGAATGTCCCCACACTTGCAGTTAGCTGTTCCCACATACACAGATCAAGAAAGTCCCACATGGCAGAAAATGCAGCCTGGAATATTTGGTATATTTTTATCATATTTGTGTATATCTAAGCAAAAAAATCCTACCTGGCTGTGACAGTGTTGCACTACAACATGCGAGTCACTCCCATCAAGCCGATGTACGTACACCACTAGTTTGTGTGGAAGCAGTCGGTATGAGCGGTAATGAGAGTCTGCAAGAACAGTGACAGCTGGTGTTTAGCTCAAGCCAAAATTGCCAGATGCTACTGTAAATTCCATACAGCTAGTCAAAGTGGACATTAAAAATATACCAAAACTCTTCGTTATTATGTGGAAATTTAAGAAAATTCAAGTTTATGGAGGCACTTTCAAGAAAACATACACATTCTGGCTGCAAATTTTAAAATTCTGACACCAACCTAGCTTAAAGTCCCAGACTTGTACTCAACCTTCATATACACGGTAAAATTGTGATAATTTTAGAACTGTCTGGCTTGTTGACTAGAGCATTTGTGCCTGCACGCTTGACATTGATTCAGTTTTCCCCAGGAGGAGCAGGGTTTCCCACTACCCTTATGTTCACAAGTACACACAAAAAATGGAGCAAAAATACATGAACACATTCCTTGTAGACAGATGGAACCCTTGTGTGTGTGTCATTTTAGCAGAGCACCCAAAAGAAACAAATCTGTGTTCATTTATTTCTACTTCAGTGAACCCATTGTAATTCCACCTTCATACTCTTTTCAATTTTCTGTGCCTGGCAACAGCAATTCTCTGCAGGTATTTTTTTACACCTATGAACGGTATTGGATAACTAAGCTCCGCAAGGTATTGTTGGTAGCCAGCCACCAGGTATGCAGTATTGTGTTACATTCATAATCAGTGTCTGGGGACTTGTGAGGCTGAAACTGTAGCACTAATTTGAATATGCTTGCAGTTGCCCAATGAGGTCACTTTGAATATCACTCGGTAAGTACCTTTGTTGCCTCCATAGGATCCCCCGAGTCGCTATTGTTTCTGATGTGGGCGCCCGACGAGCGCCCACATCAGAAACAATAGCGACTCGGGGGATCCTATGGAGGCAAGTACCTTTGCTTTCACTAATTATTTTACAGGCTTATACTGTAGTTTAGTCAACCTACCTGAACAGCCTCCTGAAATAAGTGAACATTTTTGTATTGCATCATTACAAAAATGATACTTTTGGAATCTGTACCTACAAGAGTTATCACTATGCTATGGTTTCTGGCCACTCTATCTTTAATTATTTGTACTCTATAAACACGGGTTAAACATGGATCATACATTTGCTCAAACCCATTATTCCAGTGCTGTATTTACTTATGGTGGCACCACCTTTGCCTGGACCATCTGACATGGCTTTCTCCTGTTTTATCAATAATTAATGCATAATATATATATATATAAACAGCTTTAACAGTCGATGCACATAGACCGTGTACGGTGATACTCTCTCATATGGACTGTCTTACCCAAGGCTACCCCTCCTGCAAAACCAGTCTTCACTTTTACCCCTCAGTCAAGGTCATACCTCTCATGTGGCCACTTGTCTATTGCACTAGGAATGGCCTTATTAGAGAGGAACTACTGTAGACCCATATACATTCCAGGTTCCAGTACATACAAATCATTATTCTCTGGTTTACAAAAGTATCTCCCTTTAAGAAATACAAAAAAAAAACAAAAAAAAAAAAAAAAACAATGACTTGTGCAATGTCATGCACTCAAGACTGTAGTTGGACCAGATACATATTCTATCAGTCAACAAACCACGTACATGGCCTAATGCAAAGCATGAAAAAAAAAAAAAAACATGTTCTTTGCAAAAATTCATAAAAAAACTCATATCCTCCCTCCCCTACCACTACCCCACCCCCACCACAAATGACACCCTACCAACAGTGGTCATTTACAACCTGGAGCATTAATGTTACAGACTGGGATATATACATACAATATTTACATATATATATATATGTATATATATGTATGTATATATATATATATATATATATATATATATATATATATATATATATATATATATATATATATATATATATATGTATAAATAAATATATATATATATATATATATATATATATATATATATATATATATATATATATATATATATATATATATATATATATATATATATATATATACATATATAGTGTTTTTTTTTACGCCCAGGCAACCACAGATTTTAGTCTAATCCAGGTAATATTTGCTCCTCATTTGATCCAATACAGTACCTCGGTGTTATTACAGCTTAATATCTACTGACATGAGGATCGTAATCCACGATGAAGCAAAGCAAACACAACATAGAAACAATGAAATAAAACCATGAAAATGTTACCTCGGCCCCCGGCTGCAGGCACAAGTGCTGTGCATTTTGAATATTCTGACTGTGTGGATGTGGAGCCCTTGGTGGCAAGACCTGCCCATCTGCGCCTGAAAGTGTACACCAGTTGTATGCTCTCCCCTGAAACAAAGCCACAGCTCACATTACACAAGCT